>APFE031681611.1:12454-36630 GCA_000404065.3 Pinus taeda | reverse complement strand
GGACGCGATGGTTTTCGGTCCATGGTATTGGATGCTTCGACATGTATAAATATGTATTGTAACATTGAAAGGAACATAATGAAAAATCAAGCTGGTAGTCTCGGTTTTGAGATCCACTGGGAAATCTCTGTGTATATGTGTTTTATGTGTTATGCTCTCGCATTTTTTATTTTTCCTGTGATTTAGAATTCGTATGCAGGTAATTTTTGTACGAGGTTAAAACCCACAATAAAATCGTCCTCAAGGGCCGATCAGTGACATGCCGGATATTGATCATGCCATCCCTACTAGGCTGAGATCCATCTCTACAAAACTGGGGAATATAATCTAATTCACCCCCACGGGTGGATCCTGATAGTGAGAGAGGGGCACCACGCCTCAATAAACCCGTCAGAAAGTAGATATCCTCAACTATCAATGGAATAGATTTGCCTCTGATCTGGAATACCTGGTTGATCGGATCCCAAGCATCGAGAAAATACTGCAACAAACTGATTTGTTGCCTCATGCTGGATATGCGGAAGTATTTGAACAAACCACAGTTTCATAATGCAATAATTGTGCCTTGATCATGCAAGGCAATCATGTCCCCTTCTTCATGTTTGTGTTCATGCCATGTGACAACCATATTGATCCAACAAATATCTAAAACACAGATAAAATATGAATTAGGATCCAAATTTGAGAAAAAATAGGCAAAAATTTCATGAAAAATCATTGTGAAATGTTTCCCTTCTGCGCCCATCGCACCCTACCTTTGAGCAAGGTGAGATGCATATTGACTGGCCAGTGTACAACTCAGTATGAATCACACCTTTCGATGTAGACCAGGTGCGATGATGGGAGAATGAATTCTTCAAACCCAGGGCCCCAGAAGAATGGGAAAACTTGCTCAAAATCAAGAAAGGATGGAATGAAAATGAAGAGCTCAGGATTAGCTCCTACCTGGTCCTAACGACATGGAAAATAGTACATCGGATCATTCGAAATCAGCTGGTGAAATTTGAGGGGGAAAACCACTCTAGAACTCCAAAATCCCAAATTTGAAATGAAATGATGAAAATGAAAGGTAAAACTACTTTTTATGTTACTATTCACATACTTCAAGTAAAATGTTAGTTTTTAATTCATTTTTTCATGCATATATATGTATTTCTAATCAATTTGATGGAGTAATTGAGCAGGTTTAATGACCGATGAAAGAATCGAATGTGTTAAACAGTGAATTTAACATCTTTGACCACCATAATGATCAATGTTCCCGTAAGGTTCAAGCTTGTTAAAAAATAAACCTACCACTGAGCATATGCTCCCCTAGAGTTCAATCTCATTAAAAAATGAAACCACCTTCGCTAAATAACCTTTGTGATTGCCATTCTATCAATCTTTTGAATCTTCGTTGTGTTCCTACCATTACCTGCATTCTTTTGGCCAATCATACACTTCCACTTGATTGTTTACCGTTTTTAGGAACAGCTGCGATGAGTGGTCGTTTTAGCCACCCTCTTCACATCACCAAATTTTTTGAGAAAGTTCCAAGATTACCCGGAACCAGTTGCTACCCTAAACGCCACTCATTCCTCAAAAGACGAGTCTACTTTAAACTCTTTTCGAACTCGCTAAATATGAAAATATTGTCGAGCAATTTGCCTCTCCAGCTCGCTAAAGTGATTGGAAGTGCCATCCCTCCTGTGTATTTTAATCCTTTTCGGACATGAGGGATTATCCCACAAAAAATATCGAGCGCTTGTCTTTTTCGGCTCGCTAAAGTTGTTATCACTTAAGAAATCTAATGCTAAAATTTCTCATCCTAGCCTGATGACAAAGGTCAGTGTTAGTCTAAGTTGATTTCGTTTTTTCCTTAAAATCTGAGTCTTAGGAGGTCATGAGTCAAGCATGTATTCTTATCTACCACTGGTCACCCTCATTCATCACCGATCTCATAGTCATGTGTTACTTCGTTATCTACCACAAAGCCTTTTAGGTAATTGCGTAGCGCATGTAACCTTTCTAAAAGTGTTTTCGCAGCGCCTTTACTCTGTTTAGCATTTTCGCAGCGCAAAAGCTCATTAGGTGTTTTCGCAGTGCGATACGTCATTAGGTGATTTCGCAGTGCATCATTCAAAATTTAAACTAACCACACTGCGAAATCAGAGATTCGTGCATTCTGCAGCAAATCTTTCCCAAATGTCAAATCCGTTAAGTAAATATATGGTGGCATCATCGTTTGTCAGTTCATGTACTCCACTTATCACGTCCCACCACCCATCTCCATTATCACAACCATTAGATTCGTTGTTACACACATAATACAAGTTCCAAGAAAAGCCACCTGTAAAGTTTTAATGATGATTGTAAGCCTTGAATGAGTAACAAATTTGCAAGATTGCAATTTAAAAAAAAAACTATAATCGGCAAGATTTCAATTTGAAATAACATTGTAATCAAGCGAGGCAACAAATCAGGCGAGGCAGAGTTTCAAAAGAGGCAGAGTTTACAGTTTGAACAGAGCTAGCATTCCCTGCTTACAGGTCATTAAAATTTCATAGAGGGATCAGTAGAGAAGAAAGAACACAGATCAAGCAAATGTCTGAGAAACGAGCCTGAAGGTTTGGATATAACATTGAAGAACAAAGATGTGGAGAAAGCATTTAAAAAAGCCGAATGTTGGAATTTTTGCAGGAAGTTACAAGGAGGTCATGCACAGGTGACTAAAGAATTTGCACTAAATTTTACAGGATTAAACTCAAAGGTGGGTATGATGGAATTGCAGGTCTCGCCAAATATGATATCCACAGTGACAGAGATTCCACGAGGGCAAGAAAATTGGTTCAAGAATTTCAAATTTGACATGAACCCATGCAAAGAGTTTTTAAAGAAGGAATTTGTTAACTCGGATTTGAGCAAGTCTGTTCCTAGGAGCTATGTCAAAGAGTCCCATGCACATTTGCTCACCTATATATAGAAATACCTGACCTGTGAAGGAAGATATAACAAGGTGTATTCGTACCATTTCAAACTCCTTTTGCATTTTACAGGGAAGGCTTCTATTGATCTACCTTTTTACTTATTACGCAATTTGAGTAAAATGTGTGACAAGGTGCAATTGAGAAAAGAGGCTTGTGAAACTTCTTTGTTTCTCCATGGCTTGATTAAGTTACATGTTTTGCATGAACTTCAAAAGGTAGGCAAAGACTGGAATACATATATATTCATGGCTGGTTTCAAAAGCCAGATCAGTCTTAGCCCTCTAGCTGCAAAAGATCTTTCAATAGCAGGTCTTCAAACAGAAACAAGAGCCAAGAGGTTTTCAAAGTTAAAAGCAAGGAAACCAGTTAGAGAGTCTGCAAAGTAACTGACCATTCAAGATACACCTCAGCAGTCAATTAAAGAAAAAGCTCAGGTCAAAGAGACTGCACATGAATCAAGCACGGGTGGAGTAGTTCAAAGAAGAAGAACGAGGATCCAGGTGGCTAAAGAAAAGGGTAAGTCAGTAGCTATTGAAGAAAGTCCTGCTTCGAAGGGAAATTTAAATGATTTATTGTAGGCAATTGACTTTGAAGAGTCCCCACTAGTTCAAGATGATTTGATGCAGTCAGGAAAGAGAAGACAAAGAAAGCTAAAGCCTCAAAGAAACTCAAGTTTGATGAGCAAGTTGAACAATTTGTTTTCAAGCCCAGGAGACCCATAACATGGAAGTTTAAGAAAGTACGGGAGGTACCGCCAAGGATAGATGAAACAGGGGAAGAGATACAGCCTCGTGAAAGAAAGGACAAAGGCAAAACAATTGCCACTCATAAAGAAGATAGTATGGAAGATTTGAAAAGGAGATTGGAATCTGCAAACCTTGAGATTGCCAGACTGAAGAAAGCTACCAGGAAACATGCCATCCAACAAGCTAAATATTACAGAATGAAGACCTTATGGGAAGACAAAAGGTGGTTGACTGTAATACTCAATTCCACACCTAGACAGTACCGACAATTAAAGAAGCAAAATTCATCAGAATGATTAATATGCAATTAAGAGCTGGGATCAAGGTCATGAAGAAAAAAATTGAAGACTTAAAGGTATAGTTAGGCCAGCTGAAGGAATCTTCTTAATGAAATCCCATTTCAAGTAAGGCTATGTTTCAAATTTTGATGATTTTGCTTAGTGTCATCTTTCTTGAAGAATCCTGCATTTCCATTTAGTTTTGAAAGGTCTTGGAACAGTTGAAAGAAGGTTTTGATAGAAAAGTGCTCAAATAAGTAAAGTTTTGGGTTGAACCTATGATTTTTGAAGTAGCTCAGCAGTTTCGTAGCGCGCTATGAAACTGCTGAAGGTGATGATTAAAGCTCAGTAGTTTTGTAGCGCGCTACGAAACTGTTGAAGCTAAACAATCCAATTTCAATTAACCGGTTTTGAATATGAGCGGGAACTTTCAAAGGTGAATGTCTACAAGGTATGCATGGCATCCGCTGAAGCTATTAAGATTCAACCAAGTCAAGACAGGTGGAAAAAGTATGGATTCTGGTCCAATTTTTAACTTTTGTCATAAAATAAGCACATTTACCACAGTTTAATATAGGTCAAAACAGCTGGAAGGAATTTTTGCCTTTGAATATAAAGGAAATGGAAAACACATCAAGGACGTGGACATTTGTCACATTTTGAAAACCAAAGATAAAAGACATGCTTCTGTGGATTCGAAAATTATAAGGCCAACAAAAGACCGAAGAGCAAGGGTAGTTTCCTACGTTTCATAATAATGGAGAAGATGTGGCATAGAAGACCAGCATGAAATGTTGAACATTCATCATAGCCAAACTAAAAAGGGACCAGAGGTCAAAGAACGAGGACCATTGTAACCAAGGCTATTATTAGCATAGCATGGTGATAGAATCCTACTTGATTTAGATCTCTGGAAAATCTAATTAAAGTTTGTTACATTTAATAGGCAATTAAAGGTTGAATAGGTGTCATTAGAAGTAGTTTCCGAGTTCCCCTCATGCTTGAGGAGGAATCTCAATCAGGTAGAAGAGCTCTATAAATAGGAGAAAGAGCAATGTACACAGGGTTGGAAGTTTATGTAAAAAAGCTCTGTTGACAAGCTTATGTAAAGACTCTGTTTATTTTGATAATACAGTGAATGGTTTCAGCTACTCAAGAATCATAGTGACTTCAATGTATGAATTCCTCTTGTTGTATTTAATGTTGTTTACAGTTTGATGGGTACTTGATTACTTAGAAATCACATGATGTGTTCTAATTTCCTTCATGTACTCATATGCTGTCCCTTTGTGTTTGTTATACTTTATGTATATTGAAGCCTGAATGCCTTGATTTCATTGCAAAGCCAATTCATTGTTAATGCTGAGTAACATATGACTCCATGAGCCCAATGGATTCTTGTTAATTTAGATTTTACCAGCCTCATTCCTATTTGTTTCATAGAAGAGTTAGCCATCTCAATCACAATTGAAAATCTTAAACCCTTTGAGAGAGCCCTCTCAGGCTAAGGAGGCTAAGCCTTAGCTAAAAGATTGGTCTGAAACAGTTACTTGAAGTCTTCCTAGTCTGCAGCCTTCCAGGGCCTGATTTTGAGATAACAAAAGTGATCGAAAAAGTCATCCCTTTTGTATTATTTTAATATTTCTCAGATTCAAGGGATTATGCTACAAAAAAGAACTGCTAGAGTTTTTTTTTGGTCCCTTTTCAAACTCTCTAAACACGAAAAGAATCGAGTTATCCTTGTCGTTTAACTCATTAAAAAAATAGCGACAAACTTGTCCATCTAGACAAGAACAAGTTTCACTATCACTAGGCTCGCTAAAACATAGCGACAAGTTTTCCCGAAGGGAAAATTATAGAACACGCATATGTTATCCTCCTCAAGCTTGACAAAAATAAAGAGGTACTGGTTAGCAATGACTGGGGAAAAAGGGAAGAAAACTTGAAGAATTTTATTGATAGTAGGTCGCTCTTCAACATGACACTTTCACTCCATCATCATGATTGAGTCGAGTTGGGTTATTCCGTTCACCGTCCATATCACCATTGGTCCTCCATACCATCCATCTTTTGGGGTTAATGCTACCAATCCATCTCAGTGTCGTTGATATTTTCAAGAGAAGTCATTCAAAGAATTCACCATCCAGTTAATGCCTCATCCACTGCAATACCTTCACCCTCCATTTTTCATGACTGCCATTCCTGAACCTTGTATCATCAGATCATTTTCACCTCCAGAAAATCATTTGCTCTGTTTCATGTCGTAGATGTGGGATACATTAAGGCCCTACTACGATGGGTCACTTCTTGTCGACATCAGCTCATTATACAAGAAGTTGACTTAGAAACAACCCTTTCAGTACTTTTAAGCTTGCATGCCTCAATGGAAAGTTTCTCACTTCTGACGATAGGTTTACATCAATGGCCTTTAAGCGAAAGATTTTGCGTGGTGTTCGACATCAGATCATATATTCACACCACTTGAATTGTACTGTAGTACCTTGAGGGTCATTATCATTATCGATGATTCCTCTCACATCTGTTAACAACCTACATTATTGGCTAGTAATCAGGCGATGTCTTTCCATGTTCGACTTCAGGACATCTTTTCACGTGGATTGACTTGTACATCGGGCGAAGATTGAATGAGTTTGAAGACCCTAGATCTAGTTTCATCCATCCAGGCTGCGATATATTCAGGAATATAAAGACATCAAATGTACACAGAAGTTGCACAGATGATCATCCAAGTTAAGGGATGATGACTCTACATATAAAGAATCGCCAGTCTACAACCGCAGATGATTATCTGTCCTATGTACATGAAAATGAATTTATAAAACTGAGCATGGGAATGCCCACCTCAGCTAGATCATGAAAATAATATTATGATGATGTATTGTATTGTATCTTATACAGATCACCTTCCAGTTCGAATACCTCAGATCCTCATGATAAAGCATTTCACCTGACATAAAAAGATTTACGACTTCATGCTTTAGGGGGCAACTGTTATAGACATATTTGGGCACTGCAACCCCAAACTTATATGTTGATAAACCAAGGGCTCTTTAAACCCTAAAAGTGTTGTTTCATAACCTAAAGGATCATGGTCAACTGATTACATCATTCCCCTGAAGTTCCACCTGAAAAACCACTCAGAACTAGCCAAAACTGGACCATATTGACTGCTCCACTGTCAAGGTGTGATGCATACTGACTGCTACACTAGCCAGGTGTGATGCATACTGAAGAGGCCTTCTGTAGGGTGCGATGAGCGAGGATGGACAAATGTTCAAGATAGTTTGCTAAGTGGATGCTCATGGAATCTTCTAGAAACTTCTCCTATGACACTTGCCTCTCTGAATTTGCCTAGGGATTAGTAAGAGATCCAAGAAACCTCCAAGTGGAACCAAGAACAAAAAGTGGAATGACACTAATAAAAAACCCAGAGATGACTCACACCTTTGCAGACATCTATAAATGGATCCCTCATCTGAGAGATCTAGAGGCTGGAATTTTGTAATTTCTAAGGAAGTGTTGATAGTTTGTCTTTGAGAAGGAGCATTGTATTGTTGGGTGATCTTGCTTTTCATGAGGTGAAAAGGGCTTTGATGCTGGATCAGATAGCTGGGTTGTAATTCTCTCTTCTATTTTAATAAAGTTCTTTTAGTTTTCCTCCATACAATCGTGTACTTGTGAATCTTGTTATATGTGAATGCAATTGCATGTTCAATGTATTTTTTATTCTGCATTGTTTATGATATAATAGATCAAGATGCTTTGATGGTGTTTTGTTACTTTGTTTCTACAGATATTCTCTAAGCGAGACGATTAGGAGAGGAGTTGCAAGCTCTATCAAGGGGGAGAGAAATCAAGAAAGGAGTCAAGCGGAAGATCCAAGTCGGTCCCTTTGCTTCTCCCTTATCTATCATCCATAGAGGAAATCACAAATTGCTTTGATTGTTTGTTTCTAAGATAGCTTCCAATCTTAGTGGGACTAGAAAATAAAAAAGACACTAGTTTTCCCATAAACACTTGTGTCTTGGATGTATCCACATGCACACCCTTCTCATCAATGATGTACCGCATATAATTAACGTGGTTCATGCCAAAAGTGCATTTATCCAAATTGGCACACAACTTTCGTTTTCATAGGGTATGGAGGACATGTCAAATATGGTGGACATTCTCTTCCCAACTCTGGCTGAAGATCAATATGTCATCTAAATACACCACCATGAATGCATTGGTGAAGCGTTGCAAAATGTCTTCTGTCTATCTTATCAGGGTTTCAGGGGCATTTGTCAACCCGAAAGGCATGACCAACCATTCAAAAAGGCCCTCCTTGGATTTGAAGGTAATCTTCCACACATAAGAGGGTTCGATAGGCACTTGGTGATAACCGGACTTCAAGTCAATATTGCTGAAATATTTTGCTCCCTTGAGCTGGTCCAGAAGGTCATCAATCCGTGGGATTGGGTACCTATTCTAGACTGTGATTTTGTTCAACGCCCGATAGTCAATACAAAGTCTCAAGGTCTAGTCCTTCTTTTGTACCAATACAATCAGGCTCCCACAAGGTGATGAGCTTGGCCTGATGTGCCCTTTCAACAACATCCCTTGAATCTGCCTCTTGATCTCATTGTTCTCCAAACGATGCTCTCAAGGTCAGATCGATGGAGTTCTTGACCTGACAGTCTAGAGGTACCCCTGTAGGTGAGGCAAAAATTTCCATGTACTCCTCCACGACCCTGTCTATTTGGTGATGTTGTGCGGAGGAGCCCTATACGAAAGTTGTGGCCACAATTTTCTTCTATCCCTATGGGAAAATCATAAGGAAAACAATTTTCCTCGCCTGGGAAATGACCTTACTGCATTGCTTTGCAGTGATCAAAGAGATGGCGGTAGGCGGGGCTACCTCCGGTATCCTGTATAACTTATTGCCCGAAGTAATAATCACGGAGTGAGGTCTAGACTCATATACAACATGCCACTTCCACAAGTATGGTTGTCATAATAATACATCACAAAATTCAAGAGGGGAACATCACACAATACCTCATTCATGAAGTGCTTGATGTTGTAAGGAAGGCAACACTATTGGTTCACGTCGAGATATCGTCACTGGTGAAGCCACCCAATGGTGTACGGCTACAAATGTGTTGTACTTGATAGAACCAACCGCTTCATGACGTTTGTTGAAATGACGTTCTTTTGGCTCCCGTTATTGACAATGAACTGCAGTGGAGAACCCTTTAGCCACATTTGTGAGTGGAAGAGGCGTTCCCCCTCCTCTAGATCCTCAGGCTCATTCTTATGAATATTAGTGGTGGCCATGGTGGCATTAGGATTCGCATCAATGATATACTTCCCATTTTTGTTCCCCTTTTCGGGTTCTGACTCAGAGTCATTACATACATCTGATTCAGAAGCCTTCAGCTCGGCCACCAGGGACTTCTTGGCACGATACTCACTCGTGTTGTGAGTGGAGCTCTTATGGAACTCACACCATTTCCTCATGTCCTTCTTTGTCTTTGTGGTGTTTTTCTTTGCTTGCGGCTTTAGTGGGTTTTCCTCGGTTGCGCTGCTTTTGATTTGTCCTTTTCTCTATGGTTTGGGGGTGCCTTTTGCTTACTTTGGATTCACAGATCCAAAGTCTCGCTTATTCTGTTTAAATTTATACTCAATCTTGATAGTGTATTAGTATGTCGTGTCAAGCAAGGATACGTCTAGGAACTCCGTCTCATCTTGGGTGTACGTGTGTAGACAATTACGGTACTTAAGTACCAAATTCCACTTAGAATCCTTGATACCCAGCTTCGTGTGAAAGGTATGATAAGCATTTGTAAATTTTGACACATCTTGGTCCCTTCCTTGTCATAGCATGGTCCACTTTATGCATTTATCTTCATAGCTCCCAACAGGGTAATATTGTTCCTTTATGGCCTCTTGAAAATAATTCCAAGTGGGTGCAGCTAAAAAAAGTGAAGATTCCCTCTCATCCTTTTATTCACAGTAGGTTTCCCACTAGTCCTTGACGTGTGGGGTGGCTTTGAGAAGTGAGAAATTAAATTTTTCTGATTGGAAAATTCATGAACTGAAAAATACCCTTCCAACACATTTAACCATTTATCTACAACATCTGCATCTATTTGGCCCTCAAATATGGGAATATCAAAGTTAACTTATACCTTAAAAGGAGTGGCACCTCCAGAGTGGCTGTTGGATGAAGATATGTCGCTTGTGGGTAGCAGTGGAAGGATATGGGAAACGTTATCCATCATCGCATTCTGTTTTCACTCAAGGGCTTCCTCGAGCAGTATTTTGGAAGGATCTCATACCCCCTAATCTTTCTTTTCTTCCACCATGGGAGGTCGTCAAGTTTTGCGAGGCTGGTCTTTCAAAGGTTTAACCAGATTGATCCCTAACTCCTTATACCCTAACCTCGTTAGGGACATGCAAAGAAAAACAAAGAAAGAGAAAACCACTTTGATATCATTGATGTAGACTTGTGCAGGAATGCAACAAAATACATAAATACCCATATACATAGAGATGCAACAGAAATAAAACTTCATTTCATTGATATCAAAGAACTAAAATATCCTTAAATAAATAAATAAATATGAACTAGCTTAGGTGATGGTATCTTATCTCTAAGAAGAGATGTGGCATCTACATGCCTCTGAACTATGTTACAATGAGGCTCAAAGGCCTACTTATTATTGATAAACAATGGAAAACCCTAAATATCCAAAAACCTAACCCTAGGAAATGAAGTGCAAAAAGTGTGGGCCATGTTTGGGTAAATTGGTACACCAAATTCCTGGGGTCATAATTTTGGCATACGATATCTATTTGCTATCATAATATCTCGTTTCAAAGATCTTGAATAGAAGGCAAATAGTAATAAACTAGGTCGGTTTGGAATGTTTGTGGTCTCTCCGTTTTCCCTAAAAACGTCGTTTAGGGCCTCAAAACGACTCTAGAAGTTTAGGACTCGGAAAACTGCCAAAAATAGTAAACTGTGCCACAATTAACGAATATGAAGGACTCAAAGAGACAATGTTGGGGCTCCAAGTGGAATAGTCGGGTGGCCACCAATATCCACATGGATCAAGTGGTAGGCCACTACATTCTATATTCTTGCTGCAGATAGAGGACCTTTGGGATCCTTGTTAAATGGGCTTGAGAGAGTGAGAGGGAGAAAAGGTAGAGATATGTTATTATACTCAAGAGTTGTTGAACTTGGATATGAGGTCACACATAGTATTGTTGCATGGATTCTTGACAAGTTTGGGGAATATGTATATGCATTAGAGCAGGGTAATGAGCATGCAACACTTTTAATCGGGGATGCCTATTACTTATGGCATGGTGAGTTTCTCTCTCTAGGTATCTCAATATGAATGCCATGACAACTTGTATAGGTCATGAGAGTAGCTCTTGACTTTTTGGTCTTCCTTTGTAGTGTACCGAAATATATTTTGAGCATGCTAGAGAGGCTTACATGCATGCTTATTCCTAGGAAAGTGGAAAGGCTATGTTCAATCTTGGATACATGCATGAGCACAAGCAAGGTCTTCCTTTTGATTTGCACAAGGAAAAACAATATTATGATCAAGCTTTGAAGAATAATTCACATGCATAGTTTCCTTCGATGCTTGCACTTATCAGTGACATGGATTAGAAAGAACTATGGAAACTGCTACTTGGTAAGATTTGTTAATACTTTTTTTTTGGTTTATTTCCTACTCATAAATAAGTTACCATGAATGTGGTGATATATTTGAGTGATGGTTATTGTTTGTTCACAGGTTATTTTGTAGGGAAACAATTTTTTTTCCAACTAATGATGTGAAATGGTTTTTATATGGATGGTATCTTTATGTGAACATTGAATAAGATGTGCAAACTCTACAGGTGACATTACTCGATTCTCTCCCTGACATGCTTCCCAAATTAGGAAACTGGTTGAAGATGACACTCATTGATGATGACAATGTGACTTTAGTTACGTCATTTGCGTGCCTTTTGATAGTCTTTTATCTTCATGATAGGCAAAGGAAAATGGTTTCTCAAGTAGTTCCTCAACGTCAAGTACATAGTAATTGATAATCACGATTTTTTGAGGCAAATCATGTCTAATTCAATGTTCGATTATTTGGAGATTCCTTCAACCAATTACCTATTCAAATATACCCTACAATATTAAATACATTAGTGGGTTCTTCTCTATAGAGAAATAAAGGTTCATAGGTCCCTTGGCAATAAAAAATGTACTCCAAATTAATCTCCCCAAAAATTCTCTAACTTACAGTGTGATCTTTCCTTTTACTACATGTAACTTTATTTTCCATTTTACTACACGTAAACTCATTTTTACTTTTATTGCATGTAACTTCATTTTCCTAAGAATGGTTACCCAACTACTGGTTGGTGTTATTCTCCTTCCTCTTCCTACAACTCTACCCAACAAAAAATTGAGTTGTTCTAAAAGATAAACAACTCTACCCAAAAACTCAATTAGTTGGAGATTCCTTAAACTACCTATAAATTCAAATCTACCCTGCAATCTTCAGTACATTAATGGTTTCTCCTTGTTAAATTTTCATAGGGCTACATTGTTCTTTTTTTAATAATTTCATTTCTTCATTACTACATCAAGTTCACCCCATATCATCATTACATTATTTAGATCTACACCACTATCCATTAGAATATGCAATTATTTAGAAAGAACATCATCATCATCATCATCATCATCATCATCATCAATGACATAAAGGAACAACAAAATAAAAACATGCACACACATAGAGACACCATGATTGGTTCGAGACCAGGGAAAAACCTACAATGGGGAAAACCCTTGCAATTTTTCTTATTCTTAGATCGTCATCAAATAATTTAGCAAAAGAGAGTATACTGATCCATAACTTTATCTATGCAAAAAAACAACTATGATATCCATGAAATAGATCTAATGATGCTTATAATCAAAACCCCGATTCTGATGACTAAAGTGTGATGTCACTGACTGTAGACAACTGTTGGATATTGCTATCACTGAGAGGAATATTTCGAATACATAAATCTCATCCATGAGTCCCAGGCGTAGGGAGGAGCTGTGTGAGATTTTATAACATATCTGGATGCTCACGGCATAACTGGAGGACTACGCCTGGAATAGATCTCGACACTCTCAAGTGAACTAGATGAGGGAATCCAGGGTCAAACATACCCAGATCTACTTCAAGCCCTTGACGCTCTCATAATCCTTCTGTTTGAGCATCTATGGCAGCCCGAACGCTCTCATAACCACTTTGTGTGAGCGTCCGGGGATTAATACAGCCCAATCTAACTCTAAAGCCTTGGATGATCCCACAACCCACTGTGATAACGTCCAAGACTCCATGGACGTTATCAGGACCACTATGTGCTAGTGTCTAAGTACTAAGATTTCTAGTTTTGTGCCAGTGTTTGAGATCTAGAAAATCTTAGATCAATGTGAGCTTCGACCCTGATATTTCGGACCCTTATGCGAACTTTCCTTTGACACACCTGTGCGGACCAAGACAACAAGAGAAGAGAAGATGGCTTGTTTAATGTGTCCAAGTGATATTGAGGTCTCCTTTATTAGATGCTTTCATGAGGTTCCACTTGGGGTTGAGGCCGACCTAAGAAGTTACATGTGTGGTTAGGGCCGATCCATTCCATAATACATGTATGAATAAAATAATTCAAAAATCAACCTCCACTTGACCAAATAAGGTGATATTTAGGTCGATTTTGGTCCTCTCAAAAAGAAAAATATAAATAAATCATTATCTCAGTCATTTGAGCTGTCCAAGGTGGAATTTGACAGCAGTTGAAAAAATTAACAATCCCTCTCAACTATGGTGAATTCCACCTACCAATATATGTCCAATTATCAATATGCCATTCTGGAATCTTCAAGTGTCATCACGTATCACCACAGATCATCTCTGTCATGTAGCCATCATGCCATCACCACCTCAAGTATCTCATCCTCACAAATCATTAGTGTACATCTCGATATATCCTTTGCTTAATCTTGCTTATCTCTTAATTATTCCCGTACATATGCTGGTGGGCCCTAGTATTGCAGAAATAATGTTGCAACTCCCAAGACTCCCTTCTTTAATTTTATCAACCCAGTAGTTTGTAACAAACTTGGAAGCGACGGTGTTGTATGCACAAGTACTAGCTCTTGCCGCAACTGTCACTTGGTCAGCTGGCACAAGTCTTGCTAGGAGCTTAAGCCAACTTCTATGAGCTCTTAGAAGAAGCTTTTTAATTGATGGATGAAAGCTAACTCAAAGGAGGCTAATCTACTTGCAGAAAGAAGCGAAAAGCGGAAAGGAAATGCAAACACTAGCAAACCCTAATTTTACCAGCTAGCCCTACTGATGCAAAAAAGAGGATGCAAGCTACTGAAAGAGATGCCATTACTTCTAGGAAGGTAAAATACATGTGTCCAAACTACTTCCATTTGAAGAAAACATCTTTTTGTATTTTTTATTAAGTTGTCAGATTTACCATGCATGTGCTTTCATTGTTTTTTACTGTGTAGAGGTGGATCGGTGGGAGAAAATGCTTGCAGGAGGTTGGGAAGCTTAGAAGGGATCATAAGGGGTCATAAGGGGTCTCTAGCACCCTTCCTGAGAGTTTCACAGTGATTAGATCTCAAGAAATATCTTTCGTGAGCTTCTACAGGAAGTCTGCAGGGGTTCTACAGGATGTTCTAGAATTTCTACAGGATGTTCTGTGATTTTCTACAGGATGTTTCGAAAAGAGGATTTTGGAGCATGGATGGAGGGAAAAAGGTGGAGGAATGAGTATGGAGGTGAAATAGGGGTGTAGGGGAGTTCAAGACTTGGAGGATGGAGTTGAGGAGTGGCGCAGATGGTTAGATTTGTTCAAGGAGGGATGAAACAATGTTGCACAAGAAGATGAAAATCATGGCAAAGTGAGCGAATGAGGCAAATGTAAGGTAAGGGTTCTAAGTGGAGGGCGGAGCAGGTAGGTTGGATGGAGTATGGGTAGGTAAGGAAGGATAACAGGTACTCTGCAAGTGGTTTTTCAAACTGAACAAACAAACACTTATAAAACCTATGACCTAGTTACTTCACTCTAATCTGACCTAGCAGCAAAAGGAAATGAACAGAAGTTTATTCGAAATGAAATAATGTGAAATTCTATGCAAACTAAGCAATCAAGACTCTAAACATGTAACCAACTTCTGCAAATAAAAATCAAACACTAATGATTGCATGGCGAAGCAAAGACTATGTTTTTGTTGGCAGCAAGGTCACCTTGATCCCAGCTCTTGATCCCACTAAGGGAGAGGTGAAATCAGAGGTGCTTGATGGCCTTTTTCTGAAGCTCTTCCCTGTTAATAACCTATCAACTAAATCTGAACATAAATTTTTTTTTTTAATCATCAAAAGCAATCTAAATAACAAAGCAAGATTTAAATCTAAATAGCAGATTTTGTTCTAAGAATGCAACAAAAACACATAAAGGTAAACAAAGGAGGTACTGGGAACTTGACATGGGCCCAAACCCAAGAGCTACAACCTCCTAAGAGAGATTTAGAGCTGGTGTAAAGCTGGATTCATCTTTATTTAGCAAGAAAAGAAGAGTTACATCAAAAATTGTCCACAAGGGAAAGCTTGAAAATGTGCTGAAATGCAAAGCTAATCTACTGACTAAAATCGAACTACAAACTAGCTAACTTCTACCTACAAAGTGACTAACTATTGTCTAACCCAAATGAGGCCCTAAGCCTTCTTATTTATACAAATTGAGGACCCCAACAGTCCTCCTAAACTTTAGGGACTCGGCTACCAAAACTTGTAGTTAACAGCACTTTTACTAGCACTTGCTCAGCTGCCCTTGTGATAATTGATTTGGTGGCCCTTGAACTCCGAGCTGATGGTGGAGAATTCAAGGTAAGGGCCCATAAATGAAGGGGACACCTTCCTACAAATCCTCTCCCTTATTCTCCCACGAATTTGGCTACCAAGTGCTCATTAAAACCTTTGATTTTGTCTCCAAATTGACCAAAAAGACTACACAAAGCACACATTAGACTTGTTGGCATAATGACTAACCCAATTCACTCTATTAGCATAAATATAATAAAAAACATACAATAAAATAATGAGAATGGTGTATTAAGTCGAATTAGGAGGTTGAATGAGCCCATATAATTATCCATTTTTGGGGCTCATCATATGTTGAACATTCGCGAATCTAGAAGAAGAAGAATTTATTATTGCAAGGAATCTTAGGCTATCATCTTCTATTCATTAGGCTGCCACTTGGAATCTATGCCAGTGGTTTGCTACCCGAAATATCATCATCAATCATCATCGAAGAGCATATCATCAAGGAGCACATCTCAAGCTGGAACTACATCAGGGAGAACATATCAACCGAGAATCTCATGGGGGAACTATACATCTACAACCCCATATATAGCAATAGGATATCCAATCACATGGGGGAGCACATAACGATCCAAGGATCTCATAAGGGAGCTCAATCTCAACTTGGAATTGCATAGGGTTATCTCAACCCATCCTATTTCCTATTGATCTTCCCATTGATGGCCCTAAATAGTCATGTGGTAGAACACCTGCATCATAATTGACTTCGGTTGTACACCCCAAGTACACTCTCAAACCGTTGGTAAAACAAGGAGCGGTATTCCTGATAAGCCAACCTTCTTATGGGTATGATTCCAACTGGGGTATACTCTACAAAGACAAAATAGGGGAGAAGCATTTTTCGACTCTATGAACATAGGGGAGCAACATTATCCAACCCTACGGGTAAAATATAGGGGTAACGCCCTATTTTCCATAGTTCCCTCAACCCCAAGATCCATCCATCTCAATTCCTCACCCTAGGAGCTTAGACAGGGAGGAAGAGTTGGCTTAGTGTCCTCAATCAATGTGGCTCTCATCGTACTCAAATATGGTTTCTACTTGTCTCAATAGAAGCTGTTACTTGTTCATACAAAACATAAAATCAAATATCATGTTAGAGCATATATAATCATATAAATTACAAAAGGATGCCATAATCATCCTCCCTCTCAATAAGGTGCCAACTACTAGCTTGAGATTGTTTTGAACAATGACACTATCTCAATGTATGAGAGTATCTCGGTCCCAACTATAAGTGTGGGACTTTCTACCAATCAGATCTCACTCTATGTCATCACAATGTATCCATGTCATATCTATATCATGATCAAACAAATCTCTAAGGAGCTTCTTAATCTTGCTTCACAGTTAGCCATGCTAGCAACATCGTACTTATCCTAAATCATACTATGGACCTCTCATCCAATATATCATGGAAGATCTCATACTAAAACAACATCCAAATGTGCTTAACTATAATATTTATAAGCAAAAATACATCCATGCCATCACATGTCATAGCAGAACTATGTCAGTCTCAAAAATAGAATATCTCATGCAGATATTTCAAAGGATGCTCAGTGGCAACTCTATGTGAGCGAAGCAACTCAATCATGAATTTACTCAATTTCTATGCACACCATACATATACAGATGGATTTTCAAAATAGAACATCAATGCTTCAATCAACTGTTGGGTGCCATGGCAAGTTCAACAACATATTTAACTTCAAATCAGAGTATCCAATGATTTTCATTTTCATTATTCAAAAACATTTTCCAATAGATTTGAAATATGTAATTTATTTCCCAAATTCCATAAATCAATTCATAATGCCATGATATATCATTTCAAGCTTTATAAGCTAACTCGATCTGATTTAGATCATCAGAGGCTCATAACCTATCAAGAGTATACCATCAAGATATAAAATCAAAACCATACTAAAAATCAAATCCATACCTTAGAGCTCATCATCCCAACTTCATCAGATAACAATCAAATATAAACATATCTAGATTGGGGAGCTTGCTTCATGCAATTCTCTAAGAACAATGCCTTACAAAGCCAAGATAATCATCCTTATATAAATCAATGTTATAACATCACATCAATAGAGTCAACTTATCAAAGCTCAAAAGTCAAATAAAACTATTATCAAAGTCATCAATATCACAATATCAATTCTTTCAACTGAGTGACAAGGGAGAGCTCATGTCATGTCTTGAATTTATTTAATTATAATTCCAACAACATGTCATAAACCATGCATTATCAATCCAAACTTCATCAGGTCATTGTTATAATCATAACATAAGTCATTTCTATCACTAGGTGCAATTGCATACACCAAGGATGAGTCATGCAGGTTTCAATTTCATGCCGCATCACAACTATCATTACTTCAACCATTGTGCTAGGAACAAGGATTCCAATACAAAATCATTTTTCGAAATACCCACATGTCATTATGCCCACATATCATAGACATCAGGGAAAATCAAGATTGTAAAAATCAAATTATAAGGTCAAGTATGAATTTGCTATCGTAGAGATCATATCTATAGTCAAATCATATCACAATAATCAATTCAAATTTATTGTCAAGCATCATGACAAAATATTGTTCATCTATATCAATAAGCCAAATCATGCCAACCTCTTATAGCACAAATATAGTGACATATCTATATGTATGTTTTGATCACCTGCAAACACAAGTCCAGTTTGCATGTTCACATTATGGAAAACATTCAACCTTTTCCTGCTTGCAGATCTTGCGGTTATCTGCAACACATCTGTGGTATTGACATTTTTTGGGTGAACATATGATTTCATGCACAATAATGCATTTTATTTTTAGTGATCAACAATTTAACCAATAACTTCAGAAATTAGATTACAAAGGCAAAATATGTCAGAGGCACCTTGATTCAGAGTTTACACAGCTTCAGAAAGCTTCAGATGATGGTCAACTGTAGTCTTACCTCTAGACTCTCCCTTCAGATTAACATGGGAATGTCTTTAGCTGCCTGGAAGTTATTTGGGCCTTAGCATGCAAGTATCCAAGGATGAGATATCCCAGATATGTGACTGTGTCTAGAGCAGAAACCCTAATTTTTGTACGGGATTCAGGTCTGAGACTCTGCTATAGATCAATAAATTCAAATGCACATAATTCATATTTCAATAGTACATAATGCATATATTGGTCTGAGAAGAGATTCTACCTCTGACTGGGGATCTACTTCATTCATATTCATTCATGTCATCAGGCTGTCTCTACTAGAGTCATGCAACAACAGATCTATTATATCATAAAATTACATCTATCATGACTATCAACATCATGACGTCAATCTTTCATTAAAGGTTAGACTCAAAGCATCATATAGGTGCAACATCATATCTCAGAGATTATGAACATAATAACACTTTCCATCAACTCACTCCATAATGTTAGGGCATTCAACTTTACCATATGATATCAAGACCTGACCATAGATAGTAAGAGATCTACATATCAATCTTACACTTATACCTCTTATATCAAGGTTACCATGATAAATGAGATCAAGTTAGGTCATTCAATAATATTTTACCAAAGCAGTAAGAGTTTCAATCTCTCTTTCCATATGCTTTCATCATGCTCATCATAATCATTACCAACAGAACCATGTATAGGAGTCAATGAGCTATCCTTCTATGTGAAATCCAACGTGACCCTTGCACAACAAGTATCAAGAGTATCATCTACTAGAGCCAAGGTGCTAGCCTTCTTTATAATATTCCCAACAGATGGATGTTAGCCAAAAATCAAGTATACCAAAACATTAGATAGCCTCATAGAACTCAAGAAGATAAAAATGTTCAACACCAGGTGCATCATTTCATCATTATCCAAGTTTCTTTCATATGCATGTATGTGCCATCAAATAAAGAGACATTATCATCATACCTTTAGGGATTTCCGAGCCATCCAATGTGACAACTGAAATACAACATACCATGCATGCCTTGTGGTATTCAAATACCTGTGCACCTTTTCATCAAGTACCTCTTTACCTCTTTCCAGATCTAACCATCCTTCCTGCATCTCAAATGATCCTCAAGAGGGATCCACTTTATGAAATCTCATTATGGAGGTTAGAAACATCCATATACTCAAATACATATGCACGACGTATAAGAAATACACATAATCATCAGATCCATAGGTCTAAACAAAAGTAAGAGGCATCATAAGTCAAGAAATATTTATCTTCAATGACAGGTGATCCTCTCCCTCTTGAATCAATTTTCAAGAGCCATCAATGTCCATGGTCCATATACCAATGTTGCCTTCAATTATCTAGCCAGGTATGCTAGGGATTATCCTATCTAGGGCTTCATCAAATCTTTGACAAGTGCTTGAACTTCTTCACACTGATCAACTAGGTTCCATATCTCATATTGTTTCCATAAACCAGGGTTTTTTCTCCAACCCTAACCTCATGGAATCCATCAAAACCTAATAATTAAGCTGCCTAGGGTTTTCTTCAAACCCTAGAATTATTTTAGGTCTCCGCCATCCTCATCTTTCTTCCATCAAAGGTGTCATCATTGGGGTGATCTCCATGGCTTTTCTTGAACCCAACTTTGAAACCATGTTAAAATTTCATAGGGCTACATTGTTCTTTGTTTTTATAATTACATTTCTTCGTTACTACATTAAGTTCACCCCATATCATCATTAAATTATTTAGATCTACACCATTATCCATCAACATATGCAATTATATAGAAATAACATCATCATCGTCATCATCAATGCAACGAAACATAAAGGAGAAACAAAAGAAAAACATGCACACACATAGAGACACCAAGATTGGTTCGAGACCAGGGAAAAACTCTTACAAATATTATTCTTCTTAGATCATCATCAAATACTTCAACAAAAAAGAGTACAATGATCCATAATTTTATCTATGCAAGAAAACAACTATGATACCCATGAAACATATCTAATCATTCTTATAATCAAAATGCTGATTTTGAGGACTGAAGTGTGTTGTCACTAACTATAGACAACTGCTGGATATTGTTGAACACTGTTGTCGCTGAGTGGAATCTTCAAAATATAGAAATCTCATCCATGAGTTCCAAATGCAGGGAGGAGGATTTGTACGAGCGCCTATAGCAGATCTAGACGCTCTCTGCATAACTGGATGACTGTGTCCAGAAAAGATTTGGAAGTTCTCAGGTGAAGTAGATGAGGGCATACAAGGTAAAACATAGCTGGATATGCTTCAAGCCCTAGATGCTCCCATAAGCCTTTTGTACGAGCATCTATGGAAGCCCAAGCATTCTCAGGACCACTCTATATGAGAGTTCGGGGACTAATACAACCCAATCTATCTCTGAAACCCTATACGCTCCCATAACCCACTGTGCCAGCATCTAAGGCTCCCTGGACGCTATCAGGACCACTGTGTGCTAGCATCTAGGGACTAAAATGTCCAGTTCTATGCCAATGTCCAAGATTTATAAAACCCTAGATCAGTGCGTGCTTCTACCATGAGATTTCAGACCAATTTGCAAACTTTCCTCCCACTAACCTGTGCAAACCAAGACAATAAGAGAAGAGAAGATGGCTTGTTCAATGTGTCCAAATGAGCTTGAGGCCTCTTCTGTTTATAAGCTTTCACGAGGGTCCACTTAGGATTGAGGCCGACCTAAGCAGTTACACATGTGGTTAGGGCCGACCCATTCCATAATACATGTATGAATAAAATAATTCAAAACTCAACTTCCACTTGACAAAATAAGGTGATCTTTAGGTCGATTTTGGTCCTCTCAAAAAGAGGAATATAATGCAATCATGATCTCACTAATTTGGTCTATCCAAGGAGGAATTTTACCTCAGTTGAAAAAAATAATACTTCTCTAAAAATAAATCAAGGTTCATAGGGCCCCTGACAATAAAAAATGTAATCCAATTTAAGCTCCCAAAAAATTCTCCAACTTATAGTGTGTCCTTTCCTTTTCTACATGTAACTTGATTTTTCATTTTACTGCATATAACCTCATCTTTCCTTTTACTGCATGTAATGTCATTTTCTTAAAAATGGTTACCTAGTTGTTGGTGGGATTCTCCTTCCTCTTCCTACAATTCTACCCAACAAAAAAGAATATAATTGTTATAAAAGACAACATCTACTCCACCTCCTTTTTCTTTGCGATAGTTGTGGTTTTCAATAGGAATACCCTAATTTAATAGAAACTAATGCTTCCCGTGATCAAATACAAAACATAACCACACTAGGTTCGAAAAATACTCAAAATAGAAACAAATACATGAAGCACATATATAATTGCAAAAAGTAGCACAAATTCACTACTAAAATTCACATTTGCGGGACTACCTATAAATATGTTTAAACTGCAAATTCATAAATTTAAACCATAATGCATCATAAAATTAAAGCACTGCTACAAATTCATGAATTTAAACCATAATGCCTCATTAAATTCAACCCTTGTTGCATAATTATAGGACCTAAGATGCTTTATCCAAGCATTAAAATGAAAATGTCTTACTAATATACCTCAACTAGGATTACATGAATTCCTAGAAAAAATACGCAATGCATAAATCAAATTAACTTGGGTTTCTTATAAGTTACCATGAATGTGATGATATGTTTGACTATTGGATATTGTTTGTTCACATGTTATTTTAGAGGGAAACAATGTTTTGTCCAACTAATGATGTGAAAAGATTTTTAAATGGATGATTATATTTACGTGAACATTGCTGTTCAGGTGAAATTAATCAATTCTCTCCTTGGCATGCTTCTCAAATTGGGAAACTGGTTGAAGAATACCCTTCTTGATGGTGACAACGTGACTTTAGTTACATTGTTTTCCTGCTTTTGAACAATCTTGTATCTTTACAACAGGGAAAGGTGAATGGTTGCTCAACTAGTTGTTTAGCCTCGAGTAGATAATAATTGATAGTCACGACTTTTTGAGGTCAATCCCGTCTAATTCAATGTTTAGTTGAACACGAAAATCTTATATTTAAGAATCACTGGTGGGCATATCATATTTTATTGTACATGGGGTTTTTGATATGAGATGGCTTCTTGTAGTTTATGTTTTCTTGTAGAGTCATTGGGTGATCTTACTAGGTGACATAGTTTGAGATCATATAGGGCCCTGCGAAGTAATTGTGAGAAAATACGAATATATATATTTGTTGTGTGGATAAAATGTTTCTTTTTTAATATTTTGTTAGTAAATGATCAAGTTAAAATTTAAATTTTTATTAATTCATTTTTTTTTATGGCCACGCAGAGTTTGCATCACTCTCCCCATGGTGGTAAACTTTAAGGGCAAAATTTTTATAAAACGCCTATTTCATATATTTAACCTAATTTTTTTTTTATTTTTTTTTTTCAATTTAGTCCCTAAAAAAGGGCAGATAAACTATGAAAAGACTCATTCGACATGATTCATCTGGTTTGGGAGGTTATATTCCATTACAATCGCTCATTTTCTGGTTTGGGAGGTTGTATTTGGTCTCAATCAATAAAAATATAAATAAAGTAGAGGTATGGTAAATAAATAAACCCTCGTTTTATACTTACTCCAAAGGTATGGTAAATAAATAAAAATATAAATAAACTAGAGGTATGGCAAATAAATAAAACATCTTTTTCATATTTAAAAAAGTTTTATTTAAGTGAATCCTATGGGCCAAATACCATATTTATAAAAGAGGTATGGTAAATTAATAAAAATATAAATAAATGAAAAGTATGGTAAATAAATAAAACATTTTTTTATATTTACTCCATAAGTCACCTTATATTTATGAACACTCAAAAAATGCATTATATTTAGGTGAAGCCTATGAGCCAAATTATTATTAATACCATGCAAAAAAAACATTATTAACCCTAATATTAGTATTAATAAAAATAAAGATGGCACATGGTATTGACCCATGGTATTCATGTGGAATGTAGCCTATTTAAAGTGGGGAATTAAACCAGCATAGGTCCATCTTTACTTTGGATCTATTGAGCCCCGAGAGGATCAACTATCGTGATATGCAAACTAGCATAGAGTGAAAAATGGATCTTGTAATTTAATGTCACTTAAACATTTTAACTTGGTTAAAAAAAAATCAATTATTAATTTTATTAATTTTTATAAATTACTAATAGTAG
>APFE031681607.1:0-14445 GCA_000404065.3 Pinus taeda | reverse complement strand
TAACCTTGTCTATGGGATGATTATATATGAACAAATATGACAACTATTGCGTATTTAAGCCAAGCTAAATTTAGTGAAGGAACAAAATATGGGGTTTTAATATTGGATCAAGGAGGTATGTGACAAATGGTATGACAACTCTAAGTTCAAGCATTATGGTCTAAGAAACAACCCACCTCTATAGGGTATGAATGAGCTTTAGGTCCTAAATTAGGAAGTTCAATAAGCTTGGTGGTTTGCATTCTTCCTATAACACCTTTATGCTAAAGAAAAAAAGAAAAAAAGAAAAAAAGAAAAAAACTATGACAGACATATGCAGAGCGAAAGGCTAGATTTTGCCCCACCTTGTGCATACTAATAGGATCTACCCTATTACACATATAGTCTAGCCCAACATATTCCTTGTGTATGCATATAACTTACTCTACACACTCATGCTTTAATTTCATTAGTTTTAGACATAATAAGATTGTTAAAATGAGGAGACTTATAACATAAGTCTATATACATTAATATATGTAAAATTAATAAGTTTCCAAAAAGTAAAGGTTTTGTAAAAATCATAAATTCTTCTCTATTTATTCCCAAAAAAAAAAAATTATATTGGAACCTACTATATTGTTCACACAAAGAACTCTTTAGGGACCTAAAGTGTCTCTAGAGAGATAAACATGGCCAAGAAGTAAAATATGTGAGAATTTAAAAGAGTGAGTTACAATACTCTAGATAACTCAAATATTGAAATTTTCTTACAAAAAAAGTAGAAAGGAGAATCATGGTAAATTATAAATGCATCTACGATACTTAAGCATAATTTTGTGCTACATGAAAGCTACATAGAACAATATGCTCAAGATATAGACTTTAAATATGTATATGCAACTTTGAGTCAAGGTAAAAAGGTAGAAGAATTGGACTATCATGTGAAGGACCGACTCTTATACCATTGTGTGAAACTTTTCATTCCACAAATAGAGAGAATACAGATAATTAGAGAGGCACACATTTCTCTAATGTCAGGTCACTTTGGGGTAAGTAAAATAGTTGGATAACTGCAAAGATTTTGTTATTGCTCGAAAATTAATAAGATGGTTTCTAGATATGTAAGAGGGTGCACTATGTGTGCTAAAAGCAAGCCCAACAATAGAAAACTACACTTGTACACTCCTTTACCAGTTCCTTCTCACCCTCGGTGAAGTGTTTCCATGGATTTTGTTGGAGGACTGCCTAAATCTAGGAAGGGTGATGATTATTTATATGTGGTTGTGGATGGGTTAAGAAAAATGTTCATTTTGATACCTTGTAATAAATAGATTACCGCTGAACAAATTGCAAAATTATTCTTTGAACATGTATGGGTTCATTTTGGATTATCCACTTCTATTGTCTCTGATCGAGACACTAGATTGTGGGGAAGTTTTTGTCAAGTCTTTGGGAACTGATGGAAACCCAATTGAAGAAAAGCACAACTTTTCCTCCACAAACCAATGGCCAGATAGAAGTAGTTAACATGACAATGATCTAGCTTCTCAGGGGATATTGCAGCAAACATCCTATGCTTTGGGATAAACATTTTTGTTATGTGCAACATGCTTACAATAGAGACAAACACTCTTCTACACAGAGATCTCCTTTTTAGACCTGTTTTGGTTTCATACCAAGGTCACCTTTGGATTTTATCTTTGGTAAAGATACCATGGTTAATGGACACAGTCATGTGGACAAGGCAACTAGATTCATTGAACAGATCCAAGAGATCCACCATGCAGTACAGGAATAGCTAGAAAAGAGCCAAGCATCAGATGGAGCATAGTTTTCAAGTTGGAGACAAGGTCTGGTTGTATATCAACAAGAACAGGATGCAAGGAGAAGGTAAAAAGCTAAAGCCTATCAGGTATGGACCTTTTAGGATACTTGAGAAGATTGGTGAAAATGCTTTTCACCTTGATCTACCAACTTACATGCACATCTACTTAGTCGTAATTATAGATTGCTTGAGATTGTTTGAACCTTCAATGGTTGAGGATCCTGAAGAGAAAAGTCAATTTCCTTCTATTGATGACCTACTACCTGAATATCTTAATGAATTATAGGAAGACAAAGTCTTAGACAAGAAGGTAAGGACGACGCGCAAAGGAGATGTTGAGTACCTTAGAATTGAACTCAAAGGTTCAAAGATGAGCAGTGCAAAGTGGATTGAGATTGGACAAGTGAGACAATAGTATCTTCACTTAGTCAATGCTTAAAAGAAAACCAAGTTTTGGTGGTCCAAAATATTTTTCAGTGGGAAGGCCGTGATCGAAATTGGATCCATAAAGACTGACAAAGAACCATGGCTGTATCAAGTTAGGACAAATCTCTAAGAATTCTTAACAACGATATAAAACACCCCTGAACTAGTGGCAACAGCAGCCAATGTGGAATGACGAGGACCTCAATCAAAGCTCATTGACTGAGGCCCATGGATACTGCACAGGAGGTAAAAGTAGCTCCTGGGAGCCCCGGGTTGGGAAAAGGAGGTTTATTTTGATGTGCAATCAGTGCATCGCTGGGCAAATAGGGCCAAAATGGGGAAAGCCCGAGCACTCGAATGCATGGCGACCAGAGAACCACGGGTGAAAAAGGCAAAAAGCACTAAACATATGAAGTCGGGACCTGCGCTCTGGAAACCAGTGGTATTGATCGAGGTGCCCTCAAACGGTAAGCAGTTTTGGGTGTATCTAGAGTGATCCCACTCAAGGATCGATGCATGGCAAGTGGAGGTGAGAGAAAACTATCGTTGATCGCACATTATTAATAGAGAAAGTCAACCACGTGGGTCATGCATTCAGATCAGACGGTTGAGATCAAGCCCAATGGAGGAAGAAAATCGACGAAGGAATATTCCATGATTTGTAAAGATTTGGAATCTGTTTGACCACCACGGTGGAGGAAAGACTTCATCCATGACTTAAGTGAAGAAATGAACCAACGAAGCAGGCTAGCGCCATATAGAGGAGGACAAATGGCCACTCCTTGAGCGTTGATGTTGATGTTGAACAGGGAACTCCAAGTGTAGCTATAGAAGGTGAATCGATAAAGGTGGAAGAGGAGCCGAACAGACATGAGTTCGAATGGCTAAAAACCATGAACAAAGAGAATACACAAGTCAAGTCGGTTAGAACAAACCCCAAGAGGAAGACTAAACATTGAGAGATAGAAACTAGAGAAGAAGGCAGTAAAGCAAAAGCAGAACGAGACAGAGGGCTGAGCTGAGCAGCGACAACATCGAGCACCAGAGAGCTTGAGAAATTCAAGCCATCCCACAGAGGAATTTGTCTGGACTGAGCACCATAGTTGGCTCTTGCCACTGTACACTAGAAGGTCATAGAGCTGGTAGGAAGAAGAAGAGTCTGTGTAGTCAAGTGGCTTGGGGAATCCAAGAACCACCCTACCAAGAAAAACTTGCTTCAGGAGAACTCACATTGAGACCCTGTATTGTAATTCTCTACTTAAGGGCACAAGAAAACAAGGCCACCACTGAAAGTTGAACTGGAGACATAGCCCTGGAGAATAGGGTGAACTCCTTATTAAAAATTCTTGTGTCTTTGTATTTGCTTACTCTATTTCTCTACTGTATTTCCATTTATTTGTCTATGTATTAGAAATCTGATCGATCCGTTGCTTCAATAACACAGAACGCACACCAACACATGAGTCTGTAATACATTGTTTAATAAATCTTCAACTGATGTCACTCATAGGGTGAATATCAGATTAGTGGATTAGATTGAAATTTGAAAAAGCATGAACTCTCAATTGAAGAGAGGTCATTGAATCCCAAAGGAAGTACAGGTGGTAAAACTCTTGTAGCCATTTTAGGGAAGTGCGGAATCCCTATTTTAAGTCTTATCATTTTTCCAACATCTTCCTTTTCCTTTGTCCATATCGATTGTGATTATTCTTGTGTGTTTGGCTAATGGTATCGATTAGATTCTATTTAATTTCAATGTTTCTATTCATCTATGCTTTGTTGTAAGAACTAATTCCATTTCATAACTTTGTATTTTTGTTTGGTGCATTATAAATTATTGAAATGAATGAAGAGTTGACGTTGCAAGAAAATGAATGAAATATGGAAGGAAAGAGGTGGTTGACGTTGTTGTTGTTCAAGGCATTCCAATTATCTTGTTGAATGTGAAATCCAATCCCAATTCTAGGTATATAGAGATGGCCCTGTATCTCTCCTTTTGATTAGTTGAAACATGGTGCTTTAGCCAATTTTATTGAATTTAAGGCTCTCCTTCCTCCTCAATAATTTGTATTAAATTCAAATTTTTCTTTATTTTTTCAATCATCCTCAATAATTTTTATTACATATAATTTTTCCATCATTCCTTCACTAAGTTATCCCCTATGAACTCAAGCATCACTAGACTTTTAATGACTTCTGATAGCTCTATATTTGGGTTTAATCTATTGTGTATTAGTTTATTTTGTGGTTTTCTAGTATAACCGCTTCTTTATTAGTTTAACCCATTATTTTTTTTGAACATGACTTGTTGTGTATTGCGTTCTTGTTCGTTTAATCTGTGGTTTTTTCCCTTTTGGGTGTAAAAATATACATTTTCGAAAGTGGATTCCTATTTGTTTTCATTATTTAAATATGTGATAGAAAGATTTATTATTTTTATATAAAAGACAAATTGGTAATATTCAAGACAAATTGATAATTTTCATTATATATTATTAAAAATATACATTTTTCTCTAATATTTATCTGGCATTGCATGCAAATTTATTTACAGGAGGGATTTCACCTCCTAGTTTTGCTGAAAGGGTTTTTTCTGAGAGTAAATATTGATGTAGTTATATATTATTCTTTTCTTCTCTCAAATACTGTTAGAGAATTATGCACACAATTATTAATAAAAATATTTTTTATGGAAAGGGTTAAACTCCCCAGTTCTCAAGAAGGATGGGGCACCATTTTTCTTTCAGTAGCGTAGTTATCTTTGTTTGTGTTGATTAATTTTCTTTAAACTCATACACATCAAAACATATTTTTTTAAAGATACATTTACTTTACAACATTTATATTTGAAACATGTCATATTACACTTCATTGATCATCCATCCACATTTTAACACTTATCACATTTGCATCTAGCTCATAACAAACTTACATTAAAAAAAAAAAAACTATTCTTTTTTTACAAAAATACAAATTATACAATCTTTCACCATGCATTGAAAAACAATAAATATAATTATACTTAATAGATCATTCATATTGGGTTTTTCTTTTTCTAGTTTTCATTTTTAGTGATTTTTAAAGCTTTTTATATTGTATTATTTATATTTTAAATAATTAGATAAGGGTATACATATATAATTTAATGTATTTATGTATTTATGTTGATATGGTGAATTGATACTATACCATGTTACTTTGAAATTGAGTAATTGTGTGTTTAGTTGAATTGTGTGTTTTCTTTTTTGAAATTTCATATAGATATATATGTGGGCGGTCCTAATAATGATTATTTTCTTTTGTATCTTGACACCAAATTTTATATAGTGTGTTTGTTTATTTGGACTAGTATTTTGTATGTTTATTTAATTAAAATACCATATATATGTGAATGCTTGTAGTAATGTTTGTTTATTTATGAATATTTGTATGTAATTTGGAATTGTGATCATGTGTTTGTTGTATTGTATTATGAATTTGAATAGGTAAACATAATCTAGATTGTAATCTCTATATTGTGTGTGTGTGTGTGTTTTTTTTTTTAAAGCTCCATAAGAATATTTGATTGTTTTCTTTTATTGACTTGAAATTTTATCATGTGCAATTAGTTATTTGAAACTGTATGTTGTGTGTTTAGTCCAATTTGTATATTGTGTGCTTGTTTGAACTTGTACTTTGTATCTCTCTTTATTTGAAATAGCATATGTGTGTGTGTTTATTTATGAATATTTGTATGGTGTGTGGCTTGAAATTGTAATTGTGTTCATTGTACTGAATTGTGATTGTAATTAGTTTCATAGCATAAATTTGACTTCGTATATGTACTATATTTTTTACTTTTTATAGTGTGTGATTCCTTATTTAATGTTGCATTTTCATATTTGGTTGTTTGTTTTTTTATTAACTTGAAATTGTATTATGTGTGTTTCCTTAGTTTTTTAACCCCGATCCCTTGTGTACTAAATTATTGCAAACCTAAGCTGAGTTACAACTAGGTGTGATATGCTCCCTTGTGTGATAAATTATTGTAAACCTAAGCCGAGTTAAAGCTAGGTTTGATATCCTCCCTTATGTTTTAAATGATTGTAAACCTAAGTTGAGGGAAGCTAGGTGTGATACCCTGCTTTGCCTCTTAAACTATTGTAAACCTAAGATAAGGAAAGCTAGGTGATATATAACATGAAAAGAAAATGTGTTATTAAAAAATTAATAAAATAAATCACTTAGAGGGTGAAGCACCAAGAGAGAGGAGATTCTTTCCAAATCCCATGGGGAACGAGAATAGAGATGAATCTTTCATGATAATATTCTATATGACATTCTAGATAAGATTCGATGTATTGGATATACATTGAATGGATGGGAGATAAAGATCCATCAGACATAAAAGCTTCATGGGAAATAAAGGCAAAATTTAATGAGGAAAAGCCTCCTAGGAGATAAATATGATCTTTTGCGAAAAAGACCTAGGAAAATGGAAAAATCCATAAAATCACGACGTTGATAGTGGTAACTTAATCATGAAACAAGGTATTAAATACCCAGTGATTGATCAATTTAGGGCAGTTGATCCTTGGCAAGATCTTAATACCCAGTGATTGATTAATTTAGGGCAGTTGATCCTTGGCAAGATCTTCGGCTCGAGGGTAGTCAAAGGTTATTCATGGTTGGTTGATGGTGGTCCTCCCTCCAAGAGAGGTTTTAGTTGGTGTCAGATGTGTGGGATGTTTGTCTAATGATTCTTACTCTCTCTCTCTCTCTCTCTCTCTCTCTCTCTGTGTGTGATAGTTCCAGGTTTTTTATGAGAATATTTTACTAAGCCTCTCTTATCGTTCCAATTTTTCTATGAGATGATTGCTTAAGTTTCCTCACCATGAGAATGTTTGAATGAATTACATGGGTTTTTGTACTAACAAAATTATTAGGATGTTCAATCCTACAATTCAGATATATGAATTACATAATTTCCTCTTTTATAGAAAATGAATGATTCAATAATGCATGTAACTGTCGTGTGCTCTCATATGAATTTCAAAGTTATTAAGATTATATTTACAGTGGTAGCAAAGAGTAGCATGCCTTAGCGTTTTGCAGGTTTTGATGCATGTGGAAGAATTATGGAGGAATGTCTCCCATAGTATTATCAAAGGTTCACCATGGTCTATGTCATGCATAATGAAATTAGATGCTATTGCATGCAGTAGAAGGAATTCATGGAACATCCTTTTAGTTATGCATATATGGGTCTGTAACATATCCTGTGAAATTGACTTGAATATCATCACGTTGTTGATGGTACCTAGTGTGTCTATGAGATAGGTTTCAAGTATAATGTCTGATCTAAGATTTGTATTTAATTAAGCAATTCGTTATGCATGACAGAAACAAGACCTATAATAATGATGGATGATCATGATAGTAGAGTTTAATTAAGAGAATTTATGTAGGTAAGGAAATTAGTATAGGTTGCATGTTATGGTTAGTTCCATTTTCATCTACTAAATCATGTTTACTAAAAATCTGACACATAAGCTTTGACAATAAGGTTAAAAGACCGTACCAGAACCACTCTATAATTCAATTGATCATGACTGTGGAGCCTATTACAGAATTACTAATGTTGAGATAAGGGCGGGCTAAAGATACACTGAGTAGTATTATTTCTTAACGATTAAATATAGAACAAAATAAACATTATTTAATGGAAGCTTAGGAGCTAAATTCCAGGGTAGGCTAAGGATGTTCGTTACCAATGGTAGCAAGGAAAAAGTTCAAGCACTAATGCCTATGGACCAATCCACCTACGTAGAATTTCCATTACGGGTTTAAAAATAAACATTTTCCATAAAGGTGAAGTTAAAATTTGAAGCATAGAACATGCTAATGTCATATTTATTTGTTTTCGTTAAAGAATGTTAGGATTCCTTAATGTTTTATTGAGGAACCATGAATATACATATGTTAATTCAATATATCTGTAACAGGATATTAAATCAAGCAATTGAGTTAAAGAGGAAGGTTTTATGCTTTGGTGGAAGATGTTTTCTACCCCATCTAGGTTGGATGCTCAAACACGTCCTCTAAGAAGACCATATGGTATGAAGAAATTTAATATAAGGTCAAATCCAAAAGAATTGTCAAGAGACTTCAATCAAACCTACATCAAACAACTATCAAGATAAGCTTTGGGGTCTTTGTGTTTCCCCTCTATATGTTTTTGAAGGTGCCTTTCCATGGCTACAAAGTGTGTAATCAATCTCTAGAATTGTTAACCTTGTCTCAAATCCATGCCCATGAGATCGATTCACGTGCTGAAACCTGAGTATGTTTTAAAACGATAGGCGAACAACAAAAGTACCGAAGGAAATCTAATCAGCTTTGTCATATAAAGAACATTTTTTTGGCGGTAAAGGTGTTGTTATGGCTTCTTTGGCGTATTATATTATTGAGGAATTGAAGAATTCTAGAATTTAAAACTACAAAATATGACCTCCTCCGAAAGTTTCTTCGACTCTATTTTCATGATATCAACTTGAGTGGGCCGTTACAGATTATCAATTTCCGTGCACTAGGTATTTAGGAATGGCATAAATGGCCTCATCCGTAATGTCGATATTAAATTGTGTGGGCTGATTGCATAGTGGGAAAAAGCGCACGTTAGATTATGGCAACTAGAAAGATGAAAAGAGTTGGTCCACTTGTGTGTCTGCCCGGTCACCCTGTTTCCCATTCGGTGGTAACCACCAATCCATCCATTGTAGGGAGGACCTCACCACCGTGATTAAATTTCCGTACTCAACAACTGATTCCCGTGAAATGGATTAACCCATTAAGGAAGACATATCATGGCCAGTTCAACATTCACAATGGAGAACTCAACCTTTGTAAGATGATGGCGATAAAACTCAACCTTTGGGACGTATGAGGCAATTTCAACCTGTGAAACTTTTTAACAAGCAATTCAGTTATGTCTCCAAGCATTTTTGGAAACTCCTTGATGGAAGAGGAGAGGAATACATAGGAAGAATTGTCAATCTGAATAGGAAATCGAGGCACAGGGATGCAGATTCTGCGCATGTTATGTGGACGGACATAAGCTAGCTCTTATTTTGTTCTGGAAAATGGTCAGGAAAATTAGCCGAGACGTGTGATTCACCATACGATTACTCCTCCGTATGGATTAGCGCTGAATACGCGGGTATGCTACTTGATCCTCATGCGTAGTTATTTTTTTTCAAGTGTGTTACAGATTTTCTATTCACTTTCAGGATGGGATGAATGCCGGTTTGGGTGTCTGTTTTATGGGTTTCCCGAACTGTCAATGTTGGTTATCCTTATTGCATGGGGAACATCCAGGAGAGATCGACCTTATCCAGCTTATCCAATGACCCAGAGAGGTACGAAATTGTTGAATCCCAAAAACCTACTTTTGGTTATAGATATAGGGTTACCCTCAAAAAGGCTTAGAGAATAATGCTGGTAAAAGCAACCAATGAGAAACAATAAAAAACAATATTACGTATGGTTTACAGATAAGGATTTTTGAATATAAGATGTGCATATAGTAAAATTACAACCGTTGTTGGCATGTAAACATTGCCGACGTGGAGGCAATGACTTTTAGTTTTATTTTTGGAGAAAAGTATGGCAAAGCGGTTAGCTTTCCAACCAGACCAACAATGGATAAAATAAATGGCTGCTAAAGCAACATGAAAATTCCACACCCCACCAAGCTCCCCCTTCCTAGTTTTTAGAAACATCACGAGAAAAGCTTTAGATTGATGTTTCCCATTTAAATACTGCATTTTGCATTTGTCTTATATCAGAAGGGAATTCAATTGTGGAAAGCTGAAATTTTGTCTTACGAATGTATGAACGTTAAGTGCAGAATATAACTTTGTATGTGAGAATCGGTAATGGGATAAATATCTAGGATAATGCTTATCCTCATCATCCAATATGCAGAGAGTAAGCATTGGTAACTCTTGTAATAAAATATCTAGTGCTAAAACTGTGAGTATCTCTGGCTCCTTGACATGATCCTCTGCTTCCTTATAGAGAAAACGAATCAGGGAAGCCATGGAGAAGATGCTCCCAATGGTAGTATGCCACTTCAGAAATAAAAGAAAACGTAGTCAAGGCCATGACAATCTCCAATTTCTTTACCTCTGGTACATGTGGAAGGTGATATATGTAGCACATGATGGTCAAAATTTTCTCTTGCGATCTCATAGAGTTGGAAAAGGTCACTTGTTTCCAGTTATCTTTCCTCATGATACCGAATTGGAATTCTAAATTTTGATCCTATAACATGATACGCGTTATCAATGGTATATATAAATTTATATTTGTTATTCTGTTGACTATGTTAGGTGGAGTTTTCTGTAAATATACTATGGATATATCTCTATCAATCACACATTAAGGCACGATTGTTATTGCCATGGTCGTGGTTCATGGTTGTGGATCATTCATGTGGTTCTGGATCTGACGAGTGTACCCCTAAAAGAATAACCGAACAGAAATAATGTTACATGGTTTTCTATATAGCAATGACAAGCCAAGAAATTCTATCAATATTTGACAGATTTTGATGGGTTGGATGTTGTATTCTACAGGGATTTTCCACCATCTAAAATGATTTCCTAGCCATATTTATGAATTGTTAAGACGTATTCAAGTTTCCAACATCCAACATTATCATGCCCTAATACCCAGAAACTGTTGGAATTCGAGCATGGAGCTAATTGTCCGTTGTTCCTTCCTTATTCCTTCACTCCACTCTAATAGCCTTGCTGAAGTGAGTGATTATGAGTGGAGGAGAAGTAACTGTGAGTTCTCATTCCGGAGAAGAAGGGATATGGAGGAAGGGACAATGAAGCAAAGGCTTATTTGAAGAAGAGCTTGTGAGTATTATCGTCTTCTCAATCATCATTGTTTGCCTTAATTTTGACTTGATGTTAATTATCTCACCTCTAGATTCCTTTTGGTGGGTTTTTAATGTTTAGTAGCCATAAAACATTATAATTTGTTTATGACCCTCATAATCAATAGCTAGGATTTACCTACCTATCTGGCTTGTGACACAATAAATTTGACAACATAGTTGGAACGTGAAATGGAATAATAATTCGCCAAACTCTTAGACACTGCAATTGCGCATATAAGATATTGTCACTACTGCTTTCATTAAGATTGTAATATGTTTTTATTAAGACTCTGTAGAACTCAATTAAGTTTGAAAAGGGTTGTGTGTATTTCGATTCCATTGCTAGATGTCATCAGATCACACCAAAAGCATATCACCATGGTTTCCTGATTGATCTCCTTGGATCTCTAAGGTTGAATGAGGTAGAGGCCTTGTTGGCAACATGCCTTTTGAACCTGACGCAACTATGTGGGGAGATGTGCTCAATGCCTTCAGAATTCATGAAATTATAGATGTAGGGAAACATGTGAAACATGCGATGAAAAAACTTTCACACTTGGAACCTCCATGTTGACTAATCTTATACTTGTCCATATAATGGATAGAACTAAAGAAACTAGATCTCATTTTATTTTTCTACATGGAGCCCAATGGAATGTTTGATCTGTGATTCAAAAGACACTATTAGTTTGCAGGAGGGAGTGATAGAAATGGCAGGAGAAATGTATGGACATAATCCTCCAACCACAGTGCTTTCTATCCATGTTTGATATTATTCCTACAAGTTGTCTAAGGAAATTAATCATTTGAAAAGAAAAATGATGTTAAATTTATGTTTGATATTCTCGTAAGAGTAGAAGTGTGAATTGATTTTTTTATGATTTAGAACTGTGATGGAAACATGGTTATTATATAAGCAACACATGTAATATTTTGTTTAACTGAAGCATGCACGTGTTTTTTTAGAGTGGTAGGATGGCACCTGCATATGTATGTTTGTTTTCTCCTTGAAATAAAAATAAAAAGGCAAATTAACACTTGTACAAAATGATGTAGCCACTGGGCTAAATGAAAAGAAGATAGTGTTAAGATTTTAAGTCACTCTTAAATAGTATAAAAATTTGTGTATAAGAATTTATGTGGAGATACAAAAAAGGTGTTGGGTCGAATAATTAATAAGCAGGAACCCTTCCATGTTAGGAATTCAGACACCTCATGAGTGGGGTGAATACTTAATAAATAGGAACCCTTCCATGTTATGATTTGAGACACCTCCTGGACTCACTGTTGAACTTATCATTTGGATAAGCAACAATAATTATGATTTACTATTATTCAAAAGTTAGTACTTGGTGGGTATTTATGTATACCTTGAACTGTGAAACAAATTATCTTTCTAGTGGAACGTGATGCAATTATGTAGGAATTCACTTTTACATATATAGAACTTTCAGTCACTTGAATTATATCTCAAGTAAAATTTAGCATAAATTATCATGTACCAAGCAAGCAACGTGTACCACTCATGAATATGTCATGTCTACACCAAGATAACTTGTGAGTATTGTGTTGTTCTTATTAACATTGCTGTAATTGGCAAGTGTACCCTGCATTTAAGAGATCGATATTACTTGATTTATTTTATAATAAATCTACCATCTAGTTAAAAAGTGGAACCTTTTTAGTATACATGAAGTATTAAGTGATTATAATAACAACACTGAGATGCAAACTATGAGAAATTTTCATATTTTAGAAAAAGGGATTCATCGCACCTTGAGAGAATTATGGTTAGATTGGAGGATTAATTAAGTAGCTATTAATTCCTACTGCTATATTAAAATCCTTATAACCAAGTCATTAAGGCCTACATAGCTCTTTACCTTAAAAGAAATGGTGAAAAATGAAGATGATAGGTTGGGAAGATCAATGCCATAGGATATTATATCTATGGTGAGAATGGTGTGATGATCATAGAATAATCATTCACTCTAGAATGTTTATAGGATAAGGAACTGCAGATATAGTGAAATTAACAAGCTATAACGGTTAATAACTACTATTATGACAAACGTTATGCACAAATTGTAGTAAGCTACTATGGCTATAGAAGAGGACTTACCTTGTTAGGTACTGACCATGAGAAAATATGCCCTATTTGTAGGATATGGTTAGTAGATTATTTTGAACATGTTATGAGAATATAGATTAAGAAATCTTGTGAGCATTTTAAACATTGATGTAATTGACATATATCATCATGATATTAACATCATAGATGGCTTCAATAGAGGAATTCCATGTTTGGAGCATTATTTTATTGTTGTATGATACATATACTCATGCATTGTCATGGATTGTTTGGAATAATGTTATCATAAGCCTGGTTAAGGGGTCATCAAGATAAACTTGTTGTGGAAATAATCATGCAAAACTGTACACATAATAATGAGGCATATGAATTTTCCATGTAAACACATGGGTGTACAATATTATAGCTTTATAACAATATTGTTGTTATCATTTGGTTGATGGAATGTGTCAACCATCCATGGCATGAAAGAGTCTTTAGTTTAATGAATTGTTGGAATTATCTTGTGACTCATGATGAACTCAGGTAAAAAACCTTAAAGATATAGCCACCTGTATACCTATAAAAGGGGAGTAATCTCTAGAATAAAAGAAGATGGTTGACATAATGATCGCGTTGGCAAAGTATAATGCATAGTGGTTAAGTTGTTGAAACATAAAAAGGGAAATAGTAAATCACACTAGGTTAATGATTTAAGAATGAAGTATTGATCCAATGATTATTAAACTATGAGCTAATAATCTACCTAAGATGAAATTATGCATGAATACATATTATATTACGAATATTGTGTTACAACCACATGAAGTCTGACAATGATTTACACTTGAAAAAACTTTCTCTCATTACAGAAATGAACTATGCTCATACAAATTCCTTGTCAACTTAACATATTTATTTTAATTGTTAGGAGAAGATAAACAAATGTTGTGTATGATACTGACATGTTAGGAAAATATATGGACAAAGTTTTTGTCATGTAGGTGATACCATGGGAATGGTATGATGGGCTATAACACATATGGTAATATGCACAACAATATATACGGTACTCATATGACTACATAATGCGGGTGCATTAATGGTCATCAATGTGGGTTAATTGTTATGGAGGCAGCTGTTACAGCAGGTGGTAGCAATGCACACCTTCCCAGGTCGTCTTCTAGATGGACGCGATGGTTAATATATGCA
>APFE031681606.1:0-21545 GCA_000404065.3 Pinus taeda | reverse complement strand
AGGAGGAGGATATCCAGGATAACTAGGAATGGGAATCGCATTCGGGATATTTTGTCCTCCTGGAAAACCAGGATTAACCGGACCATAATGGGGTTGCTGAGGTTGTTGATATGTATACCCACAGTACAGTTGATACTGATAGGTTGGTTGCTGCGCAGCAGGCCCATATTGAGGTTGATACTATCCTTGGTACGAAGGTTGATTAAATTGAGGTTGAGAGGTAACAACCGTACTTCCTACAGGCATCTGGACCGAAGTCTAGACCATAGATCCAGACTGAGGTAAAGAGGCTGAGGAGAAGATACAGGAATAGTAGAAACCAGAGCTGCTGATACTCCAGAAGAAGGTGGGGTAGATGGAGAAGATGTTGCAGTAGTTGCAGCAGATGTTTGAGGCGGAGTACGAGGTGTACTAGGCCCAGCCTGAGAAACTACAGAAGGTGCAGAAGTTTGAACGGTGGACTGGAATGGTTACTGAGATGGACCAGCAACCATAAGTTGTCCAAGTTGAGATGACGACTGCACATTCGGTTGTAAGACCTGCTGATTTTGAGATGGATCCCACACTAAATTTGTTCCGGGGTATGGACCTTGCGGATACTGAGGACCATAACCGAGTTGAGGGTAAGGTTGATAATATGGTTGACCAGAAGGCGGTTGGTAACATTGAGATAGGTACTGACCTTGGGGTTGATAACCCTGAGGCACGTACTGATACTGGGGTTGATCTTGAGGTACATACAGATATTGAGGTTGATTTTGGGGTGCATACTGATACTGAGGTTGACCTTGGAGTACATACTGATAGTGAGGTTGACCTTGGGGTACATATTGAGTTTGGGGTTGACCTTGAGGAATGTATTGTCCCGTAGGTATGTAATGTCCTTGAGGTTGTCCCCCGGGCGCAAATTGAGTACCTTGAGGCTGCCCCCCAGGCATATACTGGGTACCCTGAGGTTGTCCCCTAGGCACATACTGAGTACCTTGAGGTTGCCCCCCAGGCGGTAACTGGCCACCTTGAGGTTGACCTGACATCATCAGAATTTCTTCTGCACTCAACGGTTTAGGACCACTACTTCCAGTTAACAAATTTTGTTCGATAGGAGGAGGAGACGCTCCCGAAAAAGTACCAGAAATGGACTGATACCCAGCAGGAACAGAAGGACCGCCATATAAATAGGCTTTCGAAGATTGGGAATACATGGATGAAGGACTAGACATATTCAATGTAGGATAATGATCTCTAGGTGAAGGGTGATAAAAAATGCGAGGTGGTGTAAAACTAAGTCTCGGATTTTCCAAAAGATTGGTCAGTGAACGGTACCAATCAGTGCTCCTAGGCGGACTATAAAAAATCGATTCACGCTCCCTAAACTCTAAAATAGGTCGATTATCCAGAAAAGGGAAGCTTTCTTCCGATATCTGCAATAGCAGCTCTTCGATGGCTATGAGTCCAGCGGGAAAGATCTTGGTGATTAAGGTTTTTACCCTAAGAGAACTAGGACCACTAGGAGTCGGAGAAACAAACTCTGATACGGGAGTAGGAGCAACTTCAGGTTCGGGTTCAGATACGTCAGGTTCTTCACCTATATCACTAGTAGACGCAATGCTACCAGTAACCTCTAAAATTACTACTGGTTGAGAATCAGAATATTCTACCAAAGAAGGTTCTCCTTCTTCAGGTGACCCACTTCTACCGCTACTGGGAGATACGAGGACTCGCAAGCCTTCAAAGTGACTTGGTATTTCTTCAGGAGGTTGACCTCGAAGTCTACGATAAGTCCTCAGTAAATGAGCCACATTAACAAACTCAGTGGATTGGCCCTGAAGGCTAAGGGAATGTCTCAGTAATTCAGCCACAGTTAAAGACTTTTAACTACTTCACACGCAAACAAAGAATGTCTCAGTAATTCAGCCACAGTTAAAGACTTTTAACTACTTCACACGCAAACAAAGTAAAATCTCAATGAAAAGCACCTAAAGTCTCTAAAGAACCAAACAAATTGAATCACACGCCAAAAAAATCTAAGAGATCAAACACACACAAACAATAACTTTTCGGATCGAAAACACTAGTTGGTGATGAAATCCAACGTCGCAAAGTTCGATACAAAAATAACGGTTGGAAAAGTTACCCTGGAAACCTGCTTAATGAATAGACTGGACCAAGTTTCTCCACTTAACTGTCTCGAGTGAAGAGAACCCCCCAGAAAATCCAAGTGAGTCTAGCCGATGTTTGCTCCAGGTACAGTGGGATCTTCCCACCACTGTCACCTTAGGAAGAATCCTAGAGAATATGGTCACTAAGGTTACCAACAAAAACAAATATACCTGGGGGAACAGTCTACGATCCGATACACACTCAAGGGAAGAGTAGCAAGCTCAATCCCCTTGAAGGCTCCTCGACATAAACCGAGGTTTACCAACAAGTGACCCCAGGCTCCTCAACAATGGTTAATCCGAGGTTTACCGTTTGAAATACGTGAATATCTAGCGCCGTTCCCAATGAGGAAGGATTGATTCCCACACTGGTTCAGACACGATCTCGTGCTTCTCCTTTAAGAGGAGCTTTCCCAAAGCATAGATGCAACAATTGGATTTCTCCTACCGCAAGATAAAGCTACTTGTTTGTTTTGCTATCTTGGAGAGTTAATTACTCCCTACTCCAAGATACTAGCCTAAGCTATGTTGGTGTATCAGAGCCCTAGAAAAAAAAAATTTGCTAGATTGATTTTAGTTTAAGCGTGATTTTTAGTGGTTTTTTATTAATTCAAAAGGTGATGTAGATGAAAATTATTGTGTAAAGACTCGACACAAAATCACTACAAAAATGCACTTAAGATGATTTAAATAATCTTTTCTCTTCAATGAAGTTCTAGCTAAGAAAGAGTTGGAAGATGCAAATATTTAAAAACACAAATCTTTCTTAACGATCAAATTCAAAGAAAAGTATTCGTTTCAATGCACTAAAAAACGAAACAACTAATTATTTCCACAAGAATTTCTCTTTTCATTCGAAAACTCAAATGCTACTAAGAACAAACGTTTTCAAAAGAGACCTTTCATTTTTTGTTGTAAAAGATATTTAAAACTATAACTAAAGCAAATCTTTGATAAAACTATTGAATAAAGCAAACTTGAGATCTACAAACTACGAAAACCTATTTGAAGTAAAAAGCTTACAAAAAGTCTTTTTGAGGATGTTTTACTTGGTCACAAGCAAACCAAGGACTAATTTGTCCAGAATCACAAATAAGTCAAGAACAACCAATTTCGTTTTCCTTTTGAAAATGAAAATCCAAACTTTCAATCACAAGTCTTTTCGAAGTTTTGTAAAGAGAAAACTCAAAGCGGATTCCTCAACAAGGGGAGATTTCATAAATGGTCAGTCTCTCAAGAAGACTGGTAGACACTAAGGTCATCTAAAGTCCCTACAACCTCTAAGCTCAGAGCCACTACACAACCAAATGAAAAAACTATGAGGTTTGAGTCCTGAAGATCAACAACTCCTATAGCTGACGAAATTAATTTACGCTATTATGGACATAATTGTAGCACCTCCAAAGCCGACATTGTTGAAGGTGAAACAACTAAATATTCAACAATGTTATAGTTATGAGTAGCTGTCGCATGTGGATTGAAAGCTGACTTTCGAAGTATACCCTTAGCATGTGGTTTGATTACTAAGTCTGGATTAGGTTTCTCGATCTATAGTGGATCGGAACCAGATGGAGCTGAGGTTGATGGGTTGGAATTAGAAGATTCTGCTTCCTTACCAACAATAGGACTCTTACTTCCATAATCTTGTGATCGTGTCGCAATCCTAACATGGGACATCATCATTATGGGTTCCTCCGAGGCATTTGAGGAAGAACCTATTATCTTACTGTCTTTACTTAAAAAAGGATCCTTCAAAAAAGCAGGTGTTTGAGAACCTTTGACTGTTTTCGCAACCTCAGCATGATGTGGACAATCTCTTGTAAAATGTTCCTCATCGCAGATGAGACAAGGATAGCAAGGTTTACGTTTCTTTTCAATAGATTCAGGTTTATCTGATTTCTCTTTCGAGTTTTTCTTATTCTTTTTCTTGCCTTTCTTCTTACCGCCAGATTTTGATTTGGCCATAGATGATTTTACGACATGGACATCGGTAGAAATTTCAGTTGAAGACTCTCCCTTCAGGGAATCTGGTAAAGATATAATAGGAGAATAATTCTTGGAGGATTTCTTCTTAGTTTTGGTATTAACAGTACCAATCATACCGCCAGCGGCATGAGACCCTGAGGGAGGTGCAGTTGTTTTATTTTGCTTTGGAAGGTCGGGGATTTTCTAGTGTAAAGTACTTGACTGCGTATAAACTAAGTCAAGGTACTGAGGTTGAGCAATTACTTGCTCTAAAGTAACTACTCCTGCCTTGCCTACATCTTCAGTAATTTTAGGTAATAACGATTTTACAAACCATTCTACCAAAATTTGGTCCAGGATAAAAACTTTAACTAAACGATGTCGACGTCGCCATTCATGAATATGGTCTGAAATATATGTCGACATCGACTGTTTTAATGAAGTTAATAACTCCGTTCCATTGTCATATCGGACTGGCAGCTGAAAATGAGTAAGGAAGGAAGTGGCTAACTGACTAAAATTGTAAAAAGAGCCCTGTGGCAACTCAATGTACCACTTGGCTGCAAGGCCAATTAAAGTGTGTTGAAAAAGATGAAGACAAACTAAATCATCTATGATGGAATTCGATGCACAACAGAGATGGTAAGTCATCACATGATTTGACGGATCTTCTCCTGACTTCCCCTCAAACTTTGGTATATCACTGGGCAACTTATTCGACATTGGCAACCAAAACGGAAGATAATTAATGGGATTGTTCATAAGGCGTGACAAGTCAGGTAAATCCAAACTTGCTATAAACAGTAACTGATGGTTCGGATCCCAAAAACTTGGGGTCATAAGACCAACCCCAGGAGAAGGATATCCAGGATAACTTGGAACCGGATTGGCATTTGGGATATTATATCCTCCTGGAAAACTAGGATTAACCAGACCATACAAGGGTTGTTGAGGTTGTTGATAAGTATACCCAGGGTACAGTTGATACTGATAAGTCAGGCCCTGCACAGCAAGACCAAATTGGTACTGTCCCTGGTACGGTTGATAAGTAAATTGAGGTTGACTTGTGACAACTGTACTAGGCCCAGGTTGTCCTACAGGCATTGAAACTGAAGTCTGGATTGTAGGTCCGGACTGAGGTAAAGAGGCCTGATGAGTTGATACAGGAACAGTAGAAACTGGAGCTGTTAATACTCCAGAAATAGGTGGGGTGGATTGAACAGAGGCCGTAGTAGTTGTAGCAGACGTTTGAGGCGGAGTTTGAGGTGAACTAGGCATAGGTTGATGAACTACCCTAGGTGTAGAAGTTTGAGTAGTAGGCTAGACAGGTTGTTGGGGTGAACCAGAAACCAAAGGCTATCCAGATTGAGATGAAAACTGTACACTGGGTTGCAAAGTCTATTGATCCCACACCACATTCATTCCGGGGTATGGACCCATGACAGGTTGAGCATATTGAGGACCAAAACCAGGTTGAGTTTAAGGTTGATAATTATACGCTACATTTCCCATACCTTGAACAAATAATTGACCTGAAGGTGGTTGGAAACCTTGAGGTTGGTATTGACCTTGAGGTTAGTACTGACCTTGCGGTTGGTATTGACCTTGAGGCTAGTACTGACCTTGAGGCACATATTGAAACTGAGGTTGATCTTGAGGTACATATTGATACTAGGGTTGACCTTGAGGTGACTATTGCGTCTGAGGTTGACCTTGAGGAAAATACTATCTCGTAGGGATGTACTATCCTTGAGGTTGCCCCCCAGGTGGTAATGGACTGCCTTGAGGTTGCCCCCCAAGTGGTATTTGAGTACCTTGTGGTTGCCCCCAGGCGGTATTTAACTACCTTGAGATTGTGGGTTAGGAGTAGCATCAGACATCATAAGAATCTCTGTGACACTTAATGGTTTAGTTTAGCTATTACCAGGAGATACTACATATTCGATGGGTTGAGGAGATGCTCCCTAAAATGTACCAGATAAATACTGATACCCAGAAGGAACAGAAGGACCGCCATGTAAAAATGTTTCTGGCATCTGAGAAAACAAGGATGACTATCTCGACATATTCAAAGGAGGATAATAACCTTTGGCTGCTGGATGGAGAGGAAATTGAGGTGGTGAAGACGCGAGACCTACACTTTCTAAAAAGTTGGTCAACGTAATATACCAAGCGTCACCTCTAATGGGACTGTAGAAAATGGATTCACGCTCCCTAAGTGTGATAGTTCGTTGATTTTCAGGGAGGTTTATACCTTCGTCCAGACTTACAAGCTCTTCTATGGAAATGAGTCTAGAAGGAAGATTCTGGGTAATGATACTTTCTACCCTCGGTGAACCAGCACCACTAGAAATAGGAGAGGAAAATACTAAAGATGGAGTAGCAGGAGGTTTAGTTTTAGGTTCAGATATTTCAGGTTCTTTGGCTAATGAACTAGTAGGAGTAATACTACCAGTAACTTCGGAAAATGAAATCGATTCAGAAATATTTTCTATTGCTTGAACTTGATAATCAGGATGTATGATTAATGAAAACTCTCCGGCCATCGGTGACCCAACTCTTCTTTCACTAGGTGTGACAAGAGCTCGCAACCCTTCAAGTTGACTTGGTGTAAATTCGGGAGGCTGCCCCCGAAGTCGACAGGATTGTCTCAGTAATTCAACCGCGATTAATTATTTAATTACTTCACACGAAAACAAAGAAAATATCAAGAAAACCACTTAAAGTCTCTAAAGAAGCAAACAATTTGAAGCACATGCCTAATAAATCTGGGAGATAAAACCACACACAAACAATATCTTTCTGGATCGAAAACACTAGTTCGTGATGAAATCCAACGTTGTAGAATTCAATATAGAAATGGTGGTTGGAACAGTTACCCCGACAACCTACTTAATGAAATAGACTGGCACATGTTTCTCCACTATAACCGTCTCGAGTGAAGATAACCCCCCCAGAGAGTCTAAGTGAGTCTATTCGACATCTACTCCAGGTACAGTGGGATCTTCCCTCCACCATCACCTAGGAAAGAATCCTATAGATTATGGCCACTAAGGTTACCAACAGAAATAAATATACCTCACGGAATAGTCTACGATCCAATACGCATGCAAGTGAAGAGTAACAAGTTCAATCCCCTTGAAGGCTCCTTGACATAATCCAAGGTTTACCGAAAATTGACCCCAGCCTCCTCGACAATGGTTAATTCGAGGTTTACCATTTTTAATACGTGAATATCTTCTATCGTTCCCAATGAGGAAGGATTGATTCCCACACTGGTTCAGATATGATCTCATGCTTCTCCTTCAAGAGGAGCTTTCCCAGATCATAGATGTAACAATTGGAGTTTCTTCCTATCGCAAGGTCGACTACTTGTTTGTTTAAGCTATCTTGGAGAGTTAATTACTCCCTACTTCAAGATACTACCCTAAGCTATGTTGGTGAAAAGAGCCCTAGAAAATAAAAATATTGCTAGATGGATTTTAATTAAGCAATAATTTTATGGGTTGTTTCTTAAGCCAATGGGCACGGAGATGAAATTTTATGGTGTGAAGACTCGACTCCAAAACACTAAAAAATGAACCTAAGATGATAAACAATTGCTTTTATTTTCAATGAATTTCTAGCTAAGCAAGAGTTGAAAATGCAATGCTTTGAAAATCAAATCTTTCTCTTAACATACAACTGAAAAGAAAAAAAAAATTGTCTTTTTCAAAGAACTTCAAAAATGAGACTACTAATCATGCTCACAGAAAATCCCTTTTCTTTTCAACAATTACAAACTACAAAAACAAACAATTCTTTCAAGTGAGCTTTTAAGATTTCTAGAAAAACACTAAAAACTATTGAAAAAAAAAAATTCAACAAGATTCTATAATTTCTATGAAATACTGAAAACTATAAACTAATCTTGAGATCTAAACAAAATGTATTGAAAAGAAACTTGAAATGTTTTTGAGGATGCTTAACTTATTTTTTCAGCTAACTAAGGATCAATTTGCTCAGATCAACAAACTAATCAAAAACACCCAATTATGTTTTAATAAAAAGAGAAATTTGAAACTTTCAATCGATTTTAATCAAATTCTTGCAAAAGAGAAAAATGGGATCTAACTCTCTTGAAGGATATATTTCATAAACTAGTCAAACTCAGTAAGAAGACCAGAGATACTAGGGTGATCTAAGGCTCTAAGGCTTCTGATCTCTGAGCTATTGTGAAGACCAAGAAAAAATCAATCCAATAGGAAAAACTTCTAGAAAATCACTTCGAACGAGAATGCTAATGAAAACTAAATCACAAGGAACTTTTGTCAACACACGTGCAGATCTGGGCATAAACTAACAGCTATGGACAAAAACTAAACCTAACTGGGCGGAAGAATCTTAGGTTTTTCAATCTTTTGACAGGGTTCACAGGCTCCCAGTAGATCTAGGTGCGGTACCACTCTATTTTATACTGTAATAGTGCGGATAGGTCTGCACTGTATCTAACACAGAAGGTGCGGTCCTCTTCCAAAAATCCAAAAAATAAAAAGCAAACCAGGATATAACAAGTACCCAATCCGACACACATCAAGGCAAAATCATAAACCAAAACTCAATTTTCTCAAGTCAAAGCAAAGACAAATTAAAAACCAAAACCAGTCCCCAGTGGAGTCGAAAATTTGTTGGCCGGATAAATCATTCTCGCGGACAAGACCGATCTCCCTAGTATCAAATGCTATCTAGCAACAAGCAGCATAAGCAAATCTACTTTCCTCTAAAAATGTTTCAATTCATAAATGAAAGCTAAGAGGTGTAATAGACCCTACCTCAGTCCAATTCTTGTTTGTGGCAACTTTGTTCCAACAGCTTCAAGCAGTTCCCTTTTAATAACTTGCATACAAAAACAAACACACATCAAAGAACACATGCATAGATAATATAATAAAATGTGTTCATTATGAAGATCAAGGAGCTCATAAAATAAACCATTAGATATAGTTCATTGAGAAAAATAAACTTGATTGTATTAACTTTATGAATAAAAGAACCTTACAACCTTTGCCTTTTGTTGCACAAGCTCTTTCCAGGGTCCAGCAGGAATCTCCTCTACTTTGACAAGCCTCACTCACTTCCCAAATGAAATGAAAGGTATGTGATTTCTCCTCTCACAAGCTGAAAAACGAAATCTAATTTCCAGTAGCATTTACCCTAAAGAATCTTCAGCTTTCAACCTTTCCTACAACCAGCCCAATGCCTAAATTTATAGTGCAAATGGAGGAAGTTGTAGGTCCACCATTGAAGGGATAAGTTCCTCCTTCAATGGGATAATCACCTCATATCATGGAGTTAGCTCCCTTAGTTATGGAATGGATGAACCAAGGTGGAGCGAACTTGCCAGCATAATATTCCTTCTAGAAGCGTCCCAAAGTGACCCAAGGTGAGTTTTTAAGAGTGAACTTATGCCTTTTTAACTTTTATAGGGGTTGGTACCCATCACTTAATAGAGAAAGCAGTCAGGTTTGCATGGGACATGACCATTGGATGCAGTACCGTAGGCAATACTAGTAGAAAGTGCGAAACTAGGATTTGAGATATTTTTAAGGTCTTTCTCCCATTTTCAAGGCTTGACATGAAGAGCTGAGGCTTAAGACTTGCAAAGGAGGTATGTATGAGTGGTGATGGACTCACACAAACTGTAGAAAGTCATGGTGACAATTTTTTGTGTAACATGTTTCCACGATATCCCAAACTTCTATACCAAGAGATTGAATATAGGCTGTGATTCTTACCTTACAATAGATGAAGTTGCTTCCATCAAAGATTGGTGGCCTGATAGATGCCTCCTTTTCGTAGTTGCTCATGACGATAGATCTTCCTTCAAGCAATCAAGATTCTTCTAAAGGGCCTGCTTTGATACCAATTGTTGGAAATAATATTGAGAAGGGGGGTGAATCCGTATTATCAGGTCAATTATTTTTCACTTCACAATCAAATTTCTATACACTACTTCAGTTAGTAAAAACTGCATATGTACGGAACTGCAGCTAACGAAACTAGCGTATAACCAACAGACTTGTAAATTAAATTATTCATCAGATGTTGATCATTAATGTGTGCATCAAACCATATAAACAATAACCAAGAACAATAAAACATAACAGGTAGTCACACATAAGAACACAAGATATAAGGTGGAAACCCAATGTGGGTGAAAACCACCTGCTGCAATTCCTCTCTATCTTCTTTTAATTAGAAACTTCTTTTTACAATGTTTCTATACTGGTGCAGTCTTGTACCAGCACGTAGGGTACTACCTGCAGAAGGCTACAACCTTCTCCCATTCTCCAGCTTCTCTTGGAAGGTAGCTACAACCCCCTTAGCTCTTGTACTAGCTGAGGTACTAGTATATAGGTGCTGACCTACAGAAGGCTACAACCTTCTCTTTTCTTTCAGGGACTACGTTTCAAAATTTTTCAGACTAGATATATGAATAACATCAATCAAACATCAAGTATATATGCATAAACTAATCTTCTTTGTACAAACCAATATTGAATCAACCAATCACTTCTCAGAAAGCTATAACCAGAATACAGTAACAGTAACCAGAACCAATTCCTGAACCCAGAATATTGCAGCAATAAACATAAGTAGCTAAAACATATGTCATGAGATTTACGCTACTTCAATATGTGAAACCTGCGTGTATACGTTGATGTAATAAGGCCAACCTACATATACGCTGTTTTGAATTGATTAACTAGCGTGTATACGTGCCTCTGCTGTACCAAACCTGCGTACAGATCTATGAAAGATAATTTACCCTTTTCACTTATTCAAACATCAGTTATACCCAGATTATCAGATTTATAGATCAAGTCATGCGCCACATATGACAGATCAAAATCACACAAAGATACTACTATTCAAGCCTTAAGATCTTGAACCATTGATAGAACTTATAGTTCTTCTAGCTCTCAGGTTCCTCCTTGGTTCAGATCCAGCTATGCACCATAACCCAATTCTAGATCTTGCTCTTCATAAGATATTTAATGCTTCAGTGAATACTTTTGCCTAATGATCTCCTTCCCCTTTTATAGCCTTAGGCCTTACTCAATACCATCGTCCAAAAACATACAGAATCAATACCATGGACCCAATACCTAGGTTCAACACTTCGGACGAGATACCATGGTCCAAATACCATGGACTAAATACCAAGAACGAAAAATAAGTTTTCCCACATCTCTGCGCTTTTCCTTGCATGAAAGTGTGTGCATACGTATACACGCCTTTTGATCATCGCACCCGCATGTATACACGACTTAGTTAAGAGGAACCTACCTATATCTCTTTTGCTTTCATTCTGGGAGCTTGAACTGTGATCGGCCATCTAAGTGAGTTGCCATCAAGGACAACACCTGTGTCATAATGCCAACATGATTAGCCTTACAACAGTACCCACTTCTGCTGAGATTTGGATATTCCACTCCTAGAGGAGGAGGATTTTGATGATGGAGGTAAAAGACAAACAATTTTTAATTTTTTGATGTTTTTAATTATCTTTTAGATGTATTTGTTCATGACATTTTGGCTTTATGAACACGAATGTTGGACGAGAAAACCCTGCCAGGGTGTCCCCGATTGGGAGGTGCTTGGTAGTTTGATGTCGGTCCTTATTACAAGGGAAGCCACAATGAGGAGGCGATTGCGTGAAAGCTCAAGGGTTTGACCCATGGGATCCTAGAGTATGCGTAGATGGGTGATCTCGCACACCAATACTAGAGGCATATGGTGGGGGTGTCAGACTAGATCCGCTGACTACTGACTCACATAGTAGTTACATGCTATCATGAGAATCATGTTGTTTAGTGCATAGGTCTAGCATTCCACATTTTTCCTATGAGCCACAGATGTATAGGCCTTGTGAGCCACTGATGTATTTTGAACACACATTATTTTTTGGGGTTTTGATGTATTACAAACATTACCAGAGCACACACACACACACACACACACACACACATATATGTTGTACTTCCTTTCTTACCATGGTACAAATGTTTTTTTTTTTTTTGAGTTTTTACATGTTTTGAAAATGTATATCTAACACATAATTAGCTAATGCATTTGTTAATGTATTCATGTGTCTAGGAATATGATGATATGTAATGTAATAAAAATTTCTCTCTAGTAGACAAATACGTAGATACATTTTCAATATCTGAGGGTTTCTGACAAAATATTTCCTATTGAGTTGAAGGAAAACAAGTTGTGAATCAAGGTTGACAACCAATTTCTGGATGCCAAGAGTGATAAATTCTGACAATAATTCGATAATTGTGATATACTCAGTGATGTTATTAGTTGTTCGACCTATACATGTACCTTGAAGATCAATCAACTCACCATGGGTGTCATAAATGGCCCATGTCACAGATGATAGATTCTGGGTACTACGACAAGCATCATTAGCGAAACTGATGTGAAGAGACACTGACATCTGCAAAGCAGGAAAAACATAATAAGCATGAAAGATTCTTGCAAAATAACACACCAAAACACACTATACAAAAATCAATGACACAGTATTTTACAAAAGTAACCATGTAAGATGACCTAAGCATTGTACTTTTTGAGAGAGTCCATGCTTGGACTCTAGTAATCAATCAACATAGATGAAGAATAGAGTTTACCATTGTCATGATGAGTAAGCATTGACATAGACAAATAATAGAGTAAAAATCATATAAGATTGTTCCCCCATACCCCCTTGGCGAAGGAGGGTTATGAGTCATAAGATGGCAACCCCATTGAAATAGTGAACAATGGGTAAAAACTTGTGGAGGGAGAAAAAACCTGAATCCATGAAGAGATAAAGGTGCCCTTAGTTGAAATATCATGTAAATGTCAAGAGAAATTAACATGTCAATAGGTAGTGGAGAAGAGAAATTCACAAGACACATAGTCTTGACCGTTGGGTCATAATCAAGCCACGGGGAATGAGAATAGGCATCGAGAGATTTTCTCAAAACATGATGATTAGAGGATAGTGAAAAGGAAGCTAAAAATATTTCCATGAAATCAATGTCGGCGGGACTTAATGGCATAACCTCGCTCCATGTGTTGACAAGATCTGGCGAAGGAATTACCCATGGAGCAGACTTGATAGAAATCATGTTGAAAGGGGCAGCATGAGGAGGTGGGAGTGGAAATATGCCCATCAAGGCAGGATCTTTGGGAAGTCTTGCACCCACAATCTCATAAGGAGCACTAGTGTACTTGACATACATAACATTGCCATCCGAGGAGGAAGAGGCAAAGAAGGATAGTTGGTCAATTGTGACTATCTTACCCAGATGGGGACAATCAATCAGATGGAAAAGGGAGGAGGCTACAACATGCATGGCATGGGTCCAGCTTCGACTGAGTAGAAGATTTTAGTTGAGATTAGAATCAATGATATCTACTTCGACATCTACCATCTTTCCCTCCAATGTAATGGAAAGGTTCGGAAGGACACTGAATGGTTGTGAATCACACCCGTCAAAAGCTTCCAGGGTGTTAGGGGATTGGCTCAGAGTAGGAGAACCACTTGCCTTCCAACAAGAAAAGACATGATGCAGGTAGAAGCACCTTCATCGATGACAGTCCTATGAATGCTTTTCTCATTTATGATTACCTGAATGAGAAAGGAAATTTGATGAGGTAAATGCAAAATGTGGTTTTCTAGGTCAAAACAGATGTGATTAGAGTCAGTTGGATCAATACCCTGAATAGCTGATATTAACGATATTGACTGAGAAGGAAAACATTGAAGGACGTCAAGAGCAGACATAATTGATGGTGCTTGAGCCAAATCTTCAACAATGTTATAATGTTGAGTGGCTCGAGTGTTGGGATTGTACGAGGCCTTTCAAGGCACACCTTGAGAAGGTTGTCGAATGGAGGAATTAGGATTAGGTTGCTCTATATCGAGAGGACTAGAACTAGATGGGGTGGAAGAATAAGGGGTACCTTCTTTCTCTTTCCCTACCAACGAGGTAGGAGTTTGTTAATATTTTGACCTCGTAGCCATGTTGATCGGGGTACTCATCATGAACACTTGTGAAACCAAGCAAGCAAATGACTGACGTTGGTATACCATTTGCGTCTGCTGGGATGGAAAGGGTTCTTTCAGAAGAGCTGGGGTCCCTTTGAGCAAACGACTAACTTCAGAACATTTGGGACAATCCTTAGTATAGTGATCGACCTCACAGATGAGACATGGATACTTGGGTTTCCGTTGGGAAACATCACCAAAATATGATTTAGGAGGACCCTTTTTTGGGGCATCAACTTTACCCTTGACTTTGGCTTTCTTCTTACCTTTAGAGGATTTATGTACTGTAGTAGAATGGATAAAGTTGACCTCCAAGGTTTTACCAAGGTCTGATACATTGCGAGAGGAATCATTGGGAATAGTGTTGGAAACCAACTTCTGTTTGGAAGAAGATTTTGCAAGGGTCTGAGTCACTAAACCAATTATTCCATCATCAGGAAGGGTAGCTGGAGACCTAGATGTTGTCATATTAGACGATGGTCTGGGAACATTGGGTAACACATCATATAACATGTCGGACTGTGAATAGACAAGGTCTAGATACTGGGCATGTGCGATGGCTTGTTCCTTAGTGACGCATCCACCCATAGCAATGTCCTCAACAATTTGATTAACAAATGATTAGGTAAATTGCTTGGTAAACAACTAATCAACAATTTCAAACTTAATCAGATGGTCCCTACATCTCCATTCATGGATGTGATAAGAGATGTGAGTCATAATGTCTTGATTGACCGATGTTAATAGATGGTTACCAGTTTCATAGTGAACAGACAACTGGAAATGTGTGGGAAAGGCCATGGTGAGAGTGTTAAATTCATGATAGGTATTTTGAGGTAGCTCGATATACCATTTGGTTGCAACCCCTGTAAGAGTTCGTTGGAAAAGATGAAGACAAATGTAATCATCAGTGTAGGAATTCGAGGAGCACCAAAGGTGATATGTCATCACGTGGGCTTAAGGATTCTCTTTCTCTTTTCCTTCAAACTTTGGACAATCACTTGAAATCGTGGACAGAACTTGAGGTTGGTATGGTGAATGAAGAATCGGGTCATTTGTGAGTCTAGACACATATGGCAATTCTAGTGTAGCCAAGAATGGCAATTGAGTATTGAAAGGTATTTGAGGTCGATAAAGGGGCCCAACTGGCAGGGCCCATCCTTGCTGGTAAGGATTTTGTCCATAAAGTGGAGAATTTTGTCCTAAAGGCATTTGATTTTGCCCCCACTGTAAGTTACCTTGCCCATAGGGAGGATTCTGACCTTCAAAGCCTTGAAACTACTCGGCCAAAGGTTGTTGATAAGCAACATACTTGTTAAAAGGTTGTTGAGCCTGCTGACCTTGGACACATGGATTTTGCACCTAATGTCCATGAGCATAAGGGTTTTGGACCTAGTTTGCCTGGATGAACAGGTTTTGTACCTGCCTCCCTTGGATGTAAGGATTTTTCACTTTTAGTCCTTGGACATATGGATTTTGGACTTGTTGTCCTTGAACAAAAGGAGTTTGAACCTATTACCTTTAGACATAAGGATTCTGTGGTTGCTGCTACAAGACTTGACCCTAGCCTTGCCCTTGCAAGGGTTAACCTTGTTGATATGAATATAAGGGTTACTGCTACCTGGGTTGACCTTGTTGCTTCAAGGGTTGATCTTGCACTTGTAAAGGTTTTCCCTGCAGTTGTAGAGGTTGACCTTGCGAAAGCATAGGCTAGGAGGATTATGGTGCATATTGCATTTGTGACTGCATGGTTTTCTGCAATTTTTGTGAGGGTTGCCCCTGTGATTGTTGCAGTTGTCCTTGCTGCAGCGTGATCTAACCTTGTTGCTACATGGATGGCCCTTGCTACAATGAAGGTTTCTCATGCTATTGCAAGAGTTGTCTCTACTGTTGCATAGGTACTTGAACAATTCTTAGAATGACAGCTTGAAAGTTCTAGAACTGTATTTGGCCATACCCACCGAGCGTGATGGACAAACCTAGACATAAGGTCCAGGCTGAGGGATGTATGACATATTAGCCATCACTTGTGAACCATATGGAGCATAAGGAGGTTGGTACTGACCTTGAGCCATATTGGGTTATTGCTACTAGACGTGACTTGATACAGACAGATCAACATTGGGCTATTAGTACTAGACATGACTTGACCCAGACAAACCAACAATGGGTTGTTCGTATTAGACATTACTTGATCCAACAAGATCAACAGGTTTTGAAATGGTACCCGAGGAGGGTTGATTCATCCCATCCATGTGAGGTTGTGAGCCATTCACATTGGTTGTGCCAGACATCATAGAAACATTCAGACTCTACCCCCTAGGTGGTGGGATAACCTCCCCAATTACTGGAGCGATCAAAGAACTAAAGGGGACATGACTCGAGATCGTTGGTTGAACTAGACGGCTTACTTGGACTGATGAAGCAAGAGGATTGGGAATGGTGGGTTGCGCTAGGACTAAAGTAACTACATAGATTACCATCTATTGGGAGGTTGAGTTATGAATGAATGGACCTGTTGTAGGATTAATAGCGCTAGATACCCAAATAGGGTTGTGATAAAATGATGAGGCAGTAGGCATGCCTAAAAAAAACTAAGAAAAAGTCAAATAATTACGTGATAACTCAGGATGAACACTAGTCAGGATGCTTCCCGTGTAAGCAAAACCTTTAGGAGGGAAAGGATATTCATGCTTCTCAACTGCTCGTGGAGTGGAAACCTCTGAATGACCCAGAGAGGAGATTGGGATTTTTCCTTCTGATTCCACGGGTGAAAATAGATTATGACGAACTACCGAAGATGTTCCAGGGGATAATTCAAAAGGAATACCCAACTGATCGTACGGACTATTCATATGTTGAAGTGACATCACAACAAGATCGAACAAAGGATTCAGAGGATAAATAGCTAGTCCAAGATAACCTTCAGAAGTCGTAGAACTCTTGGGAGTTTGGATAGGGTTATCTATAGATTCTAGGCTAATGTCAGAAATTGACCAAGTATCTGAAGGGGGAGGACGACATTACAATGGTTGGATACTCAGAACAATTCCAAGCTCAACACCTTGGTCCTCAAGCGACTGTGGAAATTCAGGAAAAGGCTTCTCGGACAATCGTTTAGATAGAGGAGAGGAAGAGGAACTAGGTGAACTAGTTGTTTCAACCACGATGATTTTATCTTGAATAACCAAAAGAGAGATTAATTTCAGGGGCTTTAAAATGTATTTAAATGTATACACATGATGTGCTCTAAAAAATACTAACAGGGATGTTATAAGATCACAGGCAATAACTTTTTAAGATGCAAAAACAAACGGGTGCACTTTCATGTTTTAAGAGTCAAGAATGAAGCAAAGGTGGCTTTATGACGTTCTATTTGAAACGAGCTGAAAGGACAAGTGCTCGAGTGATATTTTATATTTAGGGAGTGAAAAAGATCAAAATGACTAGTTAGGATGATCTAGGTAAAAAGGATTACCAAGTAACCATGAACTGTAGAATACCTCCCAGTGAATCGAGAAGTACGGGCAAAAAATCTCTCCAAATGCTATGCTCGGTGTGTCATGTTTACAAGGTGGTAGACTTGACGTCCTATGGATAAATTATTGCAGCCTAATGGAGTATCCCTTTATATACTTGATGATAGGGGGACCACAAGTCGGTACTAGCATTGTCTAGTGCCGAATCGAATAACAACTGCTAGGTTTTAAGTCACCAGAACAGGCATCTAGCCTAGACCTTCTAAGATGTAATTGTTAGATTTCAAATGCGCCTTAGGTTAATTGAGTACATTTTAGAGTTTATCTTGAAATTATGTCTTAGTTTTTAGGCCTTATCGATGTGACTCAAGAACACCTATATGCAGTTAAATGAGACAAGACCCTTTCAACTCGATGAATTGTCTACGCTAATGAGAGTAGAAAACACACTTAAATGAAACAAAGCAAGCAATTGAAAGCAAAATTACTTTTTCGCTATTTCGCCTTTTGAAAACAAAATTATGAAAAAAATCTTTCCAATTCCTAACTTTCCTATCAAATGCACTTCAGGTAGTCCTTTCACTAATAAATAGAATTCATTTCTTTTCCAGTCCAAGTGACGATGCAACTCTAGCTTTCAATGATGCTAACTAACGTAACATATTGATTCAACAAACTAGAATTATGTATTATTCAATGAAATGACGGAATGAATCTTTCACAAACACTTGAATGAAATATTCCAAATAAAATCAATCACAAGAAAACAAAATGCACAAAGAGAATTCCTTTCAAAACTAATGAAGCAAAGGCTGAACCAAAAACAAGATAGGCAATGTGATCTATGCCTGAAAAGAGACACTGAAACACTAAACACAACTTCTCAGATTTGTTAAATGGAAATCAAAGCAATAAAAGGACTAATCAAACGAAATGTAAGGAGAAAATATGACTATCGACTTGACTTTCTGAGTAGGAAAATAAGTGAATGAGTGACGACCTAGAAGCCCTAGGGTTATACAGCATCCAAGAACTCAAGAAACCAAGTGAAGAGAATGAAAATCAACCGATCATACAGACTAGCCTAAAAGACCTTTCCAACCAAGGATAACATAGTCAAAACAAGCTAAGAAACAGAAATCAGAAGGGAAAGACACACTAGCTATGATATAGGGTAAACCCTAATCTTCACCTACAGGAATCAACGCGACTGCCTAACTGACAACACACACAAAAAGGAAGTTGGAGAAACTATTTTTGAGAAACTTGTGCTAATTGGCATGAATTTCAGAAAAATAAAAATGATGACCCAGGATTCAAGAAAAAAAAAAAAATTCAAAGGCTAAGACCAAACTTTCCACTGTAAATTTTAGGCTTAGAGTAGTAAACCAGGCAAAGAAGAGAACACTAAAGGGAAATGGTGTTGCTAGAAAATTTCACATGAAACCATAAAATGCCAATCAATCAATAGAAGGATTAGCTCCCCAGTATGGTTGCCAATTTGTGGTGCAGGTAAATTCTCAGTGTAGACACAACAATTCCTCTAGCCCGAGAGAGTAGGTCTAGCCACAAACAAACAATCTATGGAAAATTTCCTTACGCTAGAATCAATTAATAGGGCATATTGCTTAGAACGTTATTCCGCTTGGTGATGATCCTGCTTCCTCACTCTAGCTATATTCTGTTTCCTTCCTTCAAATAACTAAAACAAGCAAACAACAACAACAACAAACATGATAGCATACAATATTGTATTTAGCCTACTTAATAGGTCAAGGAACATTAAGCCATAAAGTTGTAAAATGACACTTCATGTAGGAAATCAATCAATAGTTGCATTTATATAAATCAGAAAGAGATTACAATCGATGCCTTGATGTTGCCGGTCTCCTCCAACATATCTAGGTTCCCACACTTCTACTAGCACTTCATGGATAGCCCTAAAATTGGAATTTTGAAGGCCTCTTTCCCTCTAGTCTCAAACCAAACCAAAATCACACTATTCTTGCTCAAACATACACTAGAAAGATACAAACTCTAGATGACTTGTTGATTATTCAAACTAACTCCCACACTCCAACTAGCTTTTTCTTGGGAAAAAGAGAGATTTATATAGCTTGGATGGATGGGAGATGGTTCCTTTTATCATGGGAGAAGGTCTTATATCTTAAGGTTGTTCCATCCTAATATGGGAAAGGAGCCCAAACTGATTTCCTCAGCTCTCTCTGACCCAACCATCTACTAGACTTCTGTTACAAAGATTCTAGACATGGAAGCTTCAGATCCTTATTTAAAAAACCTTCCAAAAGAGCATCGATGCAACTGGAAAAGGGTTCACTCGCTCCGACCAACGTGAGGGTTAATTTTAACCTCTATAAATCAATTCTAGGAGAAAATTGGTTAGTAGCGACGATCTTGTAAACTGGGATAGAAGAAATATTCTTGGGAAATGGTGTAAAGGGGAATTATTCTACCCATGAAGAGGGACATACTGGGAGTTTCTTCATGATGGAAAAGCATATAAGGTACATTGTAGAGGTCCTCCGAGATTGTAGATGGGGAGTACAAGGACAATGAAAAAATGTTGTGTAACACATTACCACCCCGCAAGCCAATAGACATGCTGGTTCAATTAACCACATTGTAAAACACATGATCCAAAAATAGTCGGGGCACACAAAAGAATTTGGTGTATTTTTTTACTTTTTGTGCTTTAGGCATATTGAAAGTCAACTAAAACCTCCACTGGATTCACCCTTTCTTATTTCACTTATTGAGTCAAATCCATACTTTTAGTTGAATCAATAATTCCATCACTTTAATCAGTTGTGCAACTCATACCTAATACATCCATCAATGAGGAACACTTGTTATACCTCTCTCAACTAGACAAGACCAACCCCAACACTATAATAGATAGTGAAATCCATAAGAAGCATGTGAAAGAAAAATATGACAAATCTATCTATGCGCATGCATTTACTAAAGGTGACTTGGGTTAGGTCTATGACCAAGACCATGGAAAGTTACATGCTAGTAATTTAAAATGGCTATATTATGGATGATACATTGTTAAATGATTTCTTAGGAAATGAACCTTTGAGCTAATAGAATTCAAAGAAAATCCTCTTTTTGAACTCTACAACAATATCTATCTACAAAGACATTATGCCTAAGACCCTTATCCTTATGTTGTTATGTAAATTATGTATTCAATTGTAGTTTATTTTGTTTTTATAACCTTTCCCATGTCTAGATTATGTTTTATTTCAGTCTCCCATTTCCTACATAAATTTCATAAAATAATTACTATTATGTAGGATACCTTGATAGTTCTAGTTGTAGTTCCTCATAGCTCATTGCAACTTCTTGGATCATCTTCAAATCCAATATTTCATTGTTATATTTGGGATGATCCTCTCTCGAATAATCCACTAACAACATTGCAAAATATATTGTTTTCATACAACTCCTCACTGGAGCCATTTCCCTTAACATACACTAAATGATTTGCATGATGTGATTCTCATGTTGTGTTGTGACAAATTATTATTTCTTACTCTGTGTACAATTCCTACCTCTATCAAAAGTATTTTAGGGTACATTTACCTATTTTTTTCTTTGTTTTTGTTAGTGTCACACGGAATGAGTTATATTTGTGGACAAATCCAACCTTCCTAGGAGTCTAAGACTCTCTAATGACAAACAAACCAAACAAGAGCTATCCTTCTCTAGATACACATCATTCTATGAGAATTCAAATGTTTTCGATCTTACCTTAGGTCCCACGCTTGTTGTAGCAGTCCAGCCTTGCTGATCCAGATGAGCTCTTCCTTCACTTTCAGACCTGCATAC
>APFE031681599.1:0-13557 GCA_000404065.3 Pinus taeda | reverse complement strand
TTTAGAATGGTAAATATCATATATTATTTCTAAATCAAGGACCTAATTTAATTACTATTTTATTAATATATTTATTTATTTTAATATATATTTACCATAAAAATCATTAATAATAATATCAATATTTACCCTTATATTGGGATGAGGAAATAAAATGGTAAATATTTAAAATGGTAAATATTTCTATTATCTACTTATTTAACTAATATATTATTTATAATATTATATATAATATAAATAAAAATATGATATATAATATTATTTATCTCTGCATTATTATTACAATATATTTATCTACCATTACCCTTATATAATAATAATTTATTTAAATAATAAAAATCTAATGGTTAATATACCTATTATTTTTAAATTTAGAACTTAATTCAATTATTATTTTATTAATATATTTATTTATCTATTCCTTAATATCATTAACATATATTCCTTAATAACCTATGCAAAAAAAAAATAATCATATTTATCTAATATATTATTAATATTTACCATTCTATTAGGATGAGTATTACTTATTAGAATAAAATGTAAATTTCTTATGTAATTTTTTTTTAATCTAAAACTTTTTTATTTTATTAATCTATTTATTTATTCTTTAATATGTGCTTACCCTAAAAACTTTTTTTATCATTCTTAATATTATTACTAATATCAATATTTACCATTATATTAGGATGAGAATAATATATATAAATAAAATGGTAAATATTTCTCTTATCTACCCATTTAACTAAATTATTATTTATAATATTATAAATAATATAAATATAAATATAATATTATTTATTTCCACTATTAATGTGAATATTATTATTACAATATTAATATATTTATCTACCATTACCCTTATATAATAATAATATTATTACTAATTATAATTTATTTAAATACTAAGAATCTAATGGTTAATCTCATTATTATATACCCATTATTATTTTTAAATCTAGAGCTTTATTAAATTCAATATATCTATTTAATTTCTATTCCTTAATCTTACTAAATCTTATTTATATATCTTTTCCTTAATATGTAAATTTTTTTTCCCTCAGCTAATTAGTATTTACCACTTTATTAGGATGAGTATTACTTATTAGAATAAAATGGTAAATGTTCTTATTAAATTTTTTAAAACAATCTAGAACTTTATTAAAACAAAGAAACTCTAATTCGTATTTTAATTATTTATTTATTTAACCAAGATCCACTAATCAAACTATACACTACTATCACAATGTTAAGAAATCGTAGTACATAATACTATCGTTAATAGAAACTTATGGCTCATATTTCTAGCACAAAAAAGCTTACGCTATACTACCAACATAAGGATAGTTCTGCTTTCTAGGAAAGGGGGTCAAAAGAGACACTTAAAATTAAATACCCACCGGAAAAGGGAGGATAAAGGAACCATGAAACCAAAGAGAAGAAGGAATAAGGCGGCTAGGAAGACAGGGTTGGGATCCAGCAACTACTACTCTTCCAGCTGTCATCCCTATTAAGATATTTAGGCCTTTATTCAATCTCCAGGGCCTCTCTAAACTTCCGATGTTGAAACTGCGCAACCTTTGCAATGACGCGAGCCTCTTCAATACAGACATGATGTTTAGTCTTCTCGGCATGCTCTACAAGGGCCGGGGACTTGGCCCTTCCATGCCTTAAGTCCGCCGAACGCTCGTTAATCCTTTGATTGATAGAGCGAGCGGTCTCACCAATATATGGTGTCCCACAGGAACACAGAATGACATAGACGCCCTTCATGTCTTTAGGATCTTTAGGATCGATAGGATCTTAACATGCGCAAAGTCATTGTTGTCCCCCGGTTGAAGGTTGTTGGTTCAAAATTTATCAAAGGAACAATTTCGAACACTATAGATATAAAAGAAATAAATCCTATATATTTCTAAATTTGAATCTCTTAAATCTTTGAGTGACTAGATGTGCCTTGCTTAGGCTTTCCAACAAAACATGATGCATCTTTTGTAGATAAATTAATTGAAAAAAGAACATGATGCATTCTCGGTAGATAAAATAATTGAAAAGATGGTGACAATATTTCCTGTTTGAACTCATTGAAGCATCCCACAGGAAAGATTTCTAGGCTGAATCCTAGACATAGAAACAACCATATTTTCGTGGGGGTTCAAGCTGAGGAAATTGTATAAAATATATTGTAGCACCAGCTGCAATGCTTGTGCCAAGAAGGAACAACAATCAGTCTCAATATTCTCACTAAAGCAATTAATACATACTGTTTAATCAAATAGCACTCCCTCAATATCAAAAATATGTTCTATTACCTGTATCCTTTGTCTTCATGACATCTAATGAATCCAACAACGTAGCGTTTATCAAAAAAAAGTTGTGAATGGGAGAGGGGGCATTGCAAATTGTTGTCTTCAACCGTGCTCATAGGTGTAGGTCTATAATTGAATAATTGAAGTGGTTGGTTAATTTTTTATAAATATAGTAAATTTATATTTATTTTATTATAGAGAGATTAAGTATAAAATAAATTTGGGCCTAGAGTAAGTCTTAAACTGCCTTGGTTTGGCTAAGAGCTAGTTTTTGTTTTTTTAGAACATTTTAAAAGCTCAAGATCTAGAAGTATTTGGAAACGCTCAAAACCTGCCCCCTTAATGTGGACAGTCAGGAAGTAATTCGAGATTTAACATGATCATTGTTGGTTGACAATTAGTTTTTTATGATAATTTGTTTCCCATTATAAAGAATAAATTAAATGCATTAATTTCTTTTTAATTAAAAATTTTCAATCATTTAAAATATTAAATTTATTTCTCAATTTCAATTTAAACATTAAATCTATCTTCACATATCTTTCAATATATTCATATTTATGTTAACTAATATATATTGATATAATGGTTAATATATATTAATAATATTATTGATTATGAGTAAATTTCTTGCTTGAATATGATTATTACCTTCCTTCCGAGGGCCTCTCCAAAACTTCAAGATCATCCCCTTAGACTATGCATGGTTGGAAAAAAACACATATTGGAAAACCATCCTAAAAAATTGTCAAGGTCAATCAACCTGGTTATGATCCTTTGGTTATGCATGGTGGGGAAAAAACACATCCTGGAAAACCATTCATGAAAAATGTCAAGGTAAATCAACGTTGTTATGGTACTTGTTTAAGATCTCAATAGAAACCCTCTTGAGGCTATTATACCAACACACTGCCACCTTTGCTTTAGAGTGCTTAGATTCTAGGTTATTCCCAGATATTTCCATATCTTCTGAATCATGGTAAACTGTGGAGAAACAACTCAGGGAAAAAGCACTTATAAATTAATTATCATGCGATGCGAGATAAACAAAACAATTTCCCTACTGGGAAAACGTGGATAAAGAGTAGTTTGAACTCTGGCTTGATATTGAGTCATCAAACTCTTTAACAATCCAACGTTTGCTTGTGAGCTCTGTTGTTCAGGTGTTCAAACAATGTAGATTGGCAAACCTATCTGATGTTAAAGGATTTTAATTATACAATAAAGGAAGAAATATTGATCATATTAGTAACCACAACATTGCATATTGGTTGTTTGGAAAAAGTTATATGAAAGTAGTGGTATATAAATAAAATTATTTTTTAATTAATATTAACTTAATTTATATAAATAAATGTATGATAGAATATCAATCATAATAAATATTTAAATATTCTATTTTATGATATTTTTCATTTATCTATATTTAAAAAGGAATCATTTAAAAATCAATTAACTTATAATATTATTATTGTTATTAAAATAATCAACATATAAATATATGAGTTAAAAGATATATACATTTAAAAAGATATGTAGCAAGTTCTAGCAAGGTAGTGGTTGGTTCCAAGGTTGTGATGCCAGGCACTTCGCAGGTTTCTATTGTAAGAATGTTAAGCGCTGCCCCTAAGTCTACTAAAGCATTGGGAAAAGAGCGGCCATTTATCTGGTCTGTGACAATGGGATTTCCCGGGTCTTCGTATTTTACAAGTGTCTCTTTGCCTAGCAATAAATCAGACAAAGTTTTGACAATATGGACAGTTGATGTTATTTTTGTTTCCCTCACAGACTTCTTTGCACACAATTCCTTAATGGTTTTAGAATATATTGGAATATCTTGAATGGCCTGGAGGAGGGGTATTTTTATACAAAGATTTTTGAGTTCTCCTAGAAGATCAAAGTCGATATGTTCAATCGGTCGAGGTATTATTAATCTTTCTAGGAACGGGGGAAAAGGAGTTATGATTTGTTCAGGGTCTTTCTACCTAACTATATCTTCTCCCTGATTTGTTTGTTGGTTTTCTATAGTCAAAGGCTTATTCGAATATGTTTCTCTAACTTCATGTTGCATATTTTTGTCCTCATATGGGGCAATTACGCGTCTAGATCTTAGCTTAAGTTCACTACACTCTCTTGTCTCAACTTCAGGGTCCATTCTCTCAATAATTTGTACTGACTGGATAGGTCTGTTGTTAGGGTTTGGGTTAGGTTGAGCTGGGAATTGCAATCATATATTAGGTTGAGGATTTTTCTCTAACATGTAAGGTGTTGGTAAGGTTGGTTGAGGTAGAGGAACTGTTCCCATAGCATGGCTTGCAGATCGTTGCCAATTCGGTTGCCAAAATTGATTTTGTGAGGTAGAAGGAGACCATTGAGAGGAATAGGAGTCGTTCTTCCAGAATGGTGGAGGGTAAGAAGGATTTGGCCAATTATTATTTTGATTTGATTGGTTGGGCCATGATGGCATAGATAATTCTTGGGGTGACCAAAAGGTGGTTGGTTTTGCCATGCTGCCCCTAAATACTATTGGGAATTAAATTTCGAAGAAGGAAAGAATGGAGATGTTTCTGTAGGCATACCTGTCAAACGTGTTTTCCATTGATAGCAATGGTTCATCAGATATACAAGTTCTGCTTCCTCCTCCCCTTCCTTGAAAACTGCTTTTAATTCAGGGAGTGATGACCAACCTTCCATAGCATGATCCTTAGTGCAAGTGGCACATGTTTGTATCGTATCTAATGGACATTCTCTATGAATGTGTTTCTTTCTGCAACGTGGACAAAAAATAGCCAGGTTTTGTTCTGCTTTGGCCTACGTTTGTTTGGCTTGTATGATATCCAATTGTGTCATCAGTGTCCCCAAGATATCAGTATTAAAATCCTCCAGTAGATTTTCGATTTCAACTTGTGTAATGCTTCCTCTTGAGGCTTTGTTGTCTCTGGTGATCGCAACACGCCCAGTTCGTTTTAGCCTTGTACTGCCTCTAGAACACCTGATGCACAATTGTACAATATTGTCATAATCCCCTTGATAAATATCACCCTTCCCCATTAAATTCAATGTTTCTACCCATTGGTCTTTCATAACTTTGATCATCGTAGTTTTAAGAACTTCACGAGGCAAATTTGCATAAGGAGATCTTTGTAGATTATATTGAAAACATTTTACATATTCTTCAAGATTCTCATTAGTCTTAGCTAGCATTTGAAAGATTTCATCCTTCAGTTCTCTAGTTCAGAAAAAATCTTGGTATTTTTGTAGAAATGATGTTTTCATTTGATCACAGTTTTTAATGGTACCTACACCAAGCCCTATAAACCAACACAAAGCTGCTCCTTTCAAAGTAGAGGGGAACAACTTTAGTTTCTAGGGGTCGGCAGTGTAATCATATCCTAAATAAAACATCAAATTCGGAAAGGAATGCATCAGGATCCTCTCAAGTTAACCCATGAAAGGTAGGAATATTGTGTAATGGTATAGCTTTCATGGGAGCATTGAAAATTGTATTGACAGTTGTAATGTAGAGGTATGAGGATGTTGCGGGTTATTAGCCATTTGGTAAAAATTATGCCAATATTCTTCAGCGATTTCTAGAGCTAAAGCTCTATTACTAAGGGTGCTAGAAGAGACTTTTAAGATGATTTTAACAAAACTACCTTGCTCAGGAATACTGGGTGTCCTCAATTCAACTACTACTTCAAGAGATTTCAGCTCTGATGAATTAATCTTTTCAGTGCTACCTGTTTCTCCTTCTCCTTCATAGAGATTTCAAGAATTCCATTCTTGTAAAGCGCTAAACTGCAGATTTTCATTGTTCTGAAAACTCTGTTCAGAACCTTTAGTCTTGTTGTGGATCTCAGCTTCAGTTGCATATAGTGATCTTACGGCCTGAAGGGTCACAGTAGGATTTCTTGTAGAAACGATTCAGGGCCTAATGATGACTGAGACTCAGCTGTCCTTGTGATTTCATCAATAAAGGTTGATTGTCCAAGGGGCACCGATCCCTTAGATTTTTCGCATCTGGGCAGAGGAATTAAATCTTTTTCTACACTTTTCTTCTTAGTCATTCACACAAAAATTCAAACATTTATCTCTACTTTAATTCCTACGCAATTTTGTTGAAAATTGAGCACATAAGCAAGAACTTTACTTACTCATACACAGGTTCTTACCTTCCATTTTTAATACCCATTTCTTTCACAGCAAACAGACATCAAACATCTATTCCTACACAATTGTGTTGAAAAGTGGGTGAGGGAGCAAGCACTTTACTTACTCGTACGCAGGTTCTTACCTTTCATTTTTAATATCCAGTTCTTTCGTAGCACACAAAAATAAAATACACATCACCTTTTATGAAATGGAAACACTCTCCCTAGCAACAACGCCAAAATGTTGGGCACAAATAAGGTGTGTTTTAGAACTCTCAAATTCCTCACGTTAATTATCAACTTGGGTAAGCCTTTTTGTTTCACGAGTGTACACAATATGTGCAAGTGATGTAAATCATTAAATCTATAGAGAGTATTGTTCTAGAATAACTTATTGATTTCAATACGTGAGTAAACGGATCAAAACATAAACTACCAATTTGTAACTTCAAGGAAATTAACTTATTCAAGCATCAAAACACAATCTTAAGCAAGATCACCATCCAATCTTAACCGAAAGTTCTAACTGCAACTACATCAACCGAGTGCACCATAATGATAAAAAAACTCTTTCAGCTGAATCTAGGCTTCTACATAAAAGGAATACATCTGGTACAAGCAATAAAACTCTAGCATTCAATTAACAAGAAATGATTCTTAATCAACTCAATCCATGATATTAAAAAAATGAAACAATCAACATAAATAAGAACCAATGCAATGAACATACAAAATCAACACTAGTGAAAGTGAATCAATCATAAAACTATAAAACAGAGTAATTAAACTGCATAAAGGTAAACTATAAAATAGGGAACAACAGTTAAATCCACCAGTGACTAGACCCAAGCCTCTAGTAATTACTTCTGGATTACTTCAGACTTTCACAAATGAGCAACGACGCGAATTATATATTATTCATCAAATTCAAATGTCATTACAGCACGATCTGTTCCTCAAAATAACTCTCCATATCTCAGAATTACAATTGAAGTAAAAGGGAAAAGTTAAGACCCATTCCATTCATTTTTCCCCTTTATAATTATGGAGAAAAAGAGATAAATGTGATTCCTCAGGATCAGGAGATCCTAAGGAATTCACAACTAAATGCTATTATCAGATAATATTTTCATCTTGCGCTGATCCTCTAAATTCACTTCTTGATTTAACCACACAATACACGCATTGGTTCCTCTGTTTAGCCTTTGTTGTTTAATACTTTGAACATCAGTTGTTCCATTCGCTATTTTCTGCATAAAAACAAGGAAAGTTAGTTTTGAAATCCAAATCGTATCAAGAGCAGTTTTACTAACTTTCTATCAAAATCTCATTAAAACCTTATTATATCATGGCACAAATGCATAAAAAGGAGGAAAGAGATAGTGTAATCAAGAGTAGATTTATACCTGTTGCATGGCCCAACACGTTGGAGACAGGAAAATTCCTCAAGTTAATGGTGAAAAAACACTGAGGAATCCATGCTTGTTGTGGGAATTGTGATCCATTGATTGGTTTTGGCAAGATCACAATATATTTGAGGTTAGATGTGGTTTAATCTCTAGAAAGCCGAGTTGTTTATATCTTGAGATCCCACATTCATGCTTAGAATATGGAATGGGGGTGATTGGCTGAAAGAAAGAGTTGATTTAGCCCAATCTATGGTTGGGTGGCATGTGGAAGTCCTTGACTTTGTTATATTTGTTATTAATAAGACACATTTTCCTGTTGTATTGTATGAGCACTTATACTTGATATTATAATTATTTGATGGTTGTTATTTCATGGATAAGAATCTGTTTATATGCTAGTTGTAAGCATATATCTCTAATGTTCTCTAAATTATGGGTTTGTTCAGGATTTGATAAGTATACGATGATTAATGAATGCATGGGCTAACAAGTGTTATTACAACTATTATGAGACGACATAAGACCTGCTTGGTGATTCTCAAATAATTTTCATACTCCTACGATAAAATATGCATTCATGACATGTAGCTTACATGTTCATTATATGGTGGATGAAATCACTGTCACGGTTAGGTCTGGTTATGTCAAGTTCTTTCTCAATTTTTGTACATTTAGCATTATCCTTGTGTCATCTATTATTTTGATAAGTCTCAAGCAGTTCTGGGAAGGGGTATCAAAGCTGACCTTTAATTGTGGCTAAGATCTTGGGACCACAAAAATTGAACTGAGAAATTTAGGTCGCAACTGCATGGAACAAGGCTTATGAGTGTGGTTGGAGGGCTTCAACTGTATACGGGGAGTGTCAAGGGTGTGGTTGGGAGTCTCGGTCACTGAAACAATGTTCTAGCTCAAGGATTGACCACCTAGGGTGTTTCTTCACCTCCTATGTGATATGTAGTCCCTATAGGATGTAAATTTATGGTCAATAAGTCTCATTTGTAAGCACCACTTCATTAACTAGAGCTAGGAGGTTGAGTCAAGTCATAGTGGCACTATGTTTCACATTTACCTTGAGGGATTTTAAAAGCAGGTAAATGCGGGAGGGGGTGTTACAAATTTGTTTACACCTCTTGAGTATGAAGGGATACACACACACACATAAATTATTTCCATGTGAATGAAATTTGATAGTTCCTAGAGTAATAATAGCAAAAGCCTAGAAAGAAATGAATATTTTGACAAGACATAGACAAAATTGTATAGATTTTACAGCGTTTCCCCAAACCTTGTAGTGGGAAATACCTCTCAACCCCACATGTAGTGTTAGAAAGAATGTTAAAGGACACTACCATACCCTTGACCATATATTAGCCCTAGAAGGTAATTAAGAGCATGATTATAGTACTAAATTAGAATGATGTATCGTCGAATCTTATGCATTTGGAAATGTGCTTCTTACAAGGAAGAAGAAAAATCTAAAAGAATGCAAACGAAAAAACCATAAGACACATAAGAAAATACAATCATTATATACAATGAATAATACATATAATGGAATATAAAATTGTCAATTGGGTTTAGCTTGGGCTTCCCAGAGAAATGTTGTTATCCTCCCCACTTGAGTTCAACTACTACATGTGACATGATGATGTCATAATGACAATTTCTTTTATTGGCTACGAGCATCACTATTTGAGTAATCTCTTGAGGACTGGAAATACATAGATATTTCTCATGCAAAACATAATGAAATATAAAATTAAGTAATAATATAAATGAAAAATAATAGAGTAAATAAATAGTGAGTATTCTAGGGACCTCGAATACAAAAGTATTTCTCATCAAAAAAATAATGGAATATTAAACTAAGTGATGAGTCAAATTGAAAATAGTAGAGTGAATAAAAAGTGAGTACTTCTTTCATTGGCTTCGAGCCTTTTATTTGAGCAATTCCCCCAAAGACAATTATTGATATATTATATAACATTTAAGATATGCGAGTAGAAGTTAAATATTAAAATTATAGAGTAAATGAAAGAGTCACAATTTTCTTGAAAAAATTCTCACACCATATTTAGAGCTTTTACAAGACTCTCTCCTTAAAAAATTGTCAATCTATTATTCATCACCTTAGTATAATTATATATTTCCATTTGTTTTTTTGAAAATAATATATTAAAACATAACTACATCATTTAATACCATATATTGTCATGATTTACTACTATTTGGAGAAATAATTTGAGTCCACCCATATGTAAATGACATCACCATGATTATGCTTCTAGACATTCATTGTCCATTCATATCTCTCCTATGCATCATAACAATTAGCGAACTTAGACATCATCCACATATTATCTGTATAATTAATATGACATACTTAGTCCTCAATACATTCAAATAAAATCCATTATAGTCTAAAAGATTTTACGGAAAGCATGAGATTTTACAATAGTGATGCAATTCAATATAAATTCATAGCTAGAGTCGCCTTTTAATAATTAGGAAGATGTTATGAAACACTAAAACTAATTATGCAATAGTGATGCAATTTAATCTAAATCCATAGCTAGAGTTGTCTTTTAATAATTAGGAAAATGTTATGAAACACTAAGACTAATTCTAGATTCGACTAGCTTAAGAAACAACAAAATTAGGTAGATGTCTAATGCAACCCGGTAATGAGGGATGAAGAAAAAAATAAAGGAGAATCATAACTATCATAGTCTAATACATAGAATTAAATATATAATGTACACAATAGGGAAGATAAGTAAAATAATCAAGGACGCATTGAAGGAAAAGATGAAAAATAAACTAAAGGAAAAATGAATTAAAAGCACTTCTCAAAGTGTTTTTACCCAATATTAAGTATTTAAATACAGTTAATCCACAACTAGTTTAAGCAAATACAAATTACCACATCCAAGCATGCTCACAAAGGTTTATGACTTTATCATTTCCTTACAAAGGTCCACGATTATATGGCTACCTAATAAAGGTAAAACTAGAGTTACTGAAATTTGATGGAAATGAAAAACAAAGTGTAGTGTAGTGTAGGTTAAAAAAATATAAGATTATTTTGACATATATAATATTGGGAATCACAATGAATGAATCAAACACGTGCATGCATTTCGAAGCAAGGCATGTATATTTGACATCGGGTGGAAGTAGTGTACTTATTCATATTACTTGGATATATTCAAGAATGACTTCTTTAAAAGGTTCTCTGGTTTTTACAAAGATCATTCTTTTCAAGACTAACCAATCTTCAACAAAAAGGTAATGTAGATAAATTAATGCATAAATGAGAAACATTAACTACATACCTCAATCAAAACAACAAATAATCAAATCTTAAAGTCACACATCCCAAATGGATTAAAAAACATAATATCACACCAATAGAAACAACAAGGCATGAAAAAACATATGTAAACGCTAAACTAGAGAGATATATTTAATATGGAAGATGCATAAATAAGAAACATTAACTGTATACCTCAATCAAAAAAACAAATAATCGAATCTAAAGTCACACATCCCAAATGGATTAAAAAAACATAATTTCACACCTGTAGAAACAACAAGGTAGTAAAAGAAAACATATGTAAAAGCTAAACTAAAAAGATATATTTAATATGGAAGATACCCCAAGCCATAGATAGTAGAACTTGTTGAAAATATCCTTGACCACAGAAAAAAAATAGTTTGGAAGCCGTGTGAGGAAGGAAAAAGAAAATGAAAATATTAGGTAGAACAGTGTTCATTAAAGCATTGTTCATTTTTTTCCTGGTTAAGGGAAAACTTGTGGGGACAAGAAAGTATTTCCTAATTTTATAGAGGTAGTATTGTTTTTTTTTTAATATATGGAAGATTATCTCTTTTTTATATATATATTTTAATAAGTGTAATGAAAGAATGATAAATAGTAATTCTCAATAAGTTTTCTAAGAAGCTCAACATAACAAATTTTATTTGTAATACATGAAAAACAAATAATATATATATAAAATTAAAATGAATGTAAAGAATTTTCATCTATTAGGTTTTTATTGGAAAAACATTTTGTATTCACTTTAAATAATGTAAATCTAGGACAAATAGCTCGCATTCCCTCTAAAATAATGTAAATTCAAGATCAATTATGACTTTACAAGATGAAAGTAGAATGAAAATGGGCAAGTCATCAAAAGTACATATGTAAATGTTAAGTGAGTGATTCATTTCAAGGTATACATTTGTTCATACATTTATGAGGAGATATATATGAAACAAAAAAATTGATATAAAGTAATGTGATGGTCCAAATTGTTAGAAAACTATAAAATATTTCATGCATTTCAAGATCCTAAGAGCATTGGTGAATAGTCACAAGATTCCTACTATCTTTTGGAAATTAAAGCTTCAGAACGATAAATGACATGCCCTCCTAAGAAAATATCTATGTACGAGTAAAAAATAATAGCACATACTTTGTTCCTAAAGGACTATAACTAGACTCTAGTGGACAAAATTATACAAATTATCTTAACAAATGAGAGACACTTTAGCCTATGATCAGATTTACAAATATAAAAGATAGTCATAAAGTTGGTTTATCAATGGCATAGAAAGGGAACTACTCATAACAAAATAAAGAATACCCATAAAATTGAAAAATGATAGTGTACACAAGAATTCATCACTGTATAAATTCAAAATGCATGATGGCATTCAAGTAGTTTTTTCAAAAAGCATGATGTGACAAGTTTAACAATGTGTCAGACTAAAAGATAAATTGTAATTAAACTGCATTTAATAGATAAATTGTAATTAAACTGCATTTAATAGATAAATTATAATTAAACTGCATTTGTAAATTGTAGTTAAACTACATTTAATAGATAAATTGTAATTAAACCGCATTTAATAGATAAATTATAATTAAACTGCATTTGTTCTTTAGAAACTGGAACTACTCATAAGAAAATAAAGAATGCCCATAAAATTGTAAAATGATAGTGTACACAAGAATTCATCACTACAGAAATTCAAAATGCATGATGACACTCAAGTAGTTTTTTCAAAAATCATGACGTGACAAGTTTAACAATGTGTCAGACTAAAAGATAAATTGTAATTAAACTGCGTTTAATAAATAAATTATAATTAAACTGCATTTGTTCTTTAGAAACTAGAGATCTTATTCCCTTCATTAGACATGTTTAAAAAATGGAAAAATATAATTAATATTAAATTAATCCAATCTCTCAACCTAAATAAAATAAATTATTTAAAAACAATATAAGAATAAAAAAATAAAAAATAAAATAAAATTAGTTGATTCATATAACTTTTTTGAATGAAAAGAATTTCCTTCTAAAAAGACCATTAAAACTCCAGACCCAAAAGATAAGAGCCTCTTTTCTCTCCTCCTCTATCTGTCATATTTAATGGGTTTGGAATCTTCTTTATAATCCTCTATCTGCCAGCTTCGATGTGTTTGGAATTTATCTGTCATCTTTGAAGTGTTTGGAATTTCTTTATAGTAACATTTTTCCCCTTTCCCTTTTGTCTCAAATAACTAAAGATATTTTTTAAATATGAAATTAGTAATTCCAGGACACACTTTTTAGATATTCCAAAATTCCATTTAATAAATCAATTTCTGGTTTTACATAATTCAGTGGGAAGCCTGAA
>APFE031681595.1:3187-87852 GCA_000404065.3 Pinus taeda | reverse complement strand
TCAATGTAAAATCCACTCCTGCAAGATTTACATGCCCGTCATGCAAATGCAAAACAAACAAGCGGACCAATTCCCTGTGATGCTGAATTTGAGAAATCCTCTCGCAAAATTCATAACATGATTGATAACGGAAACATGTGACTGCAAGTGGACAAGCCTGCAAATAGGTCAAAGAGGTGGGCTCCTCTCTCACATGGTGACCACCCTTACCACCCCTCCTCCTTTGTACCTCAACCTCTGGTGTTGACTCATGGTCATCACTTTGCTCATAGTCGGTTTCGGTTTCTGACATGGTTTCAAGAGCAAAGTGGCTGAAATGTACTGCTGCTTCTGCTCAAATGACTTGCTGTTTTAACTGTTGAAATGCTGCTTCAAGGGGACAAATAACACAAGGGAGATGTTAGGGAAGGGACCTTTTGAGGGAGTTGAGGGAAAATATATGAAAAAGGGAATTTAGGGAAGGAATCATAACATAGGGTTATGTTATTGAATTTTAGGGATAGGGGTAGGGTTTTAGGGCTTTGGATATTTTTGTTAGGGAGATTAGGTTAAACTGACAAGGGAAGTGGTAATGAGATGTGGGAAAAATGGGAGTGAAAAGGATGACCTTGAAAACAGCAAAACAAAACCCTGACTTTACTTGCACTTTGACATTTTTAAGCTAAATACACATGAATTTCCCATTTCAACTTGATGGCATTTATGCACATTTTCCATGATCATTTTGCTTTAGCAAGCAAAAAACATTGATGATTAGAGGCCTACCTGTAAAGTTGAGGAGATTTGGGGTCGTTTTGAAGTGTGTAGGCAATTTGCTGTAGGTGAATTCCCAATGGGTCGTGTGCAGGTCTGGATGGGTCGCGTGCGCCCAACACGTCGCGCCAGTGCTTTTTTCTAACTGCTATGACCCCCTTGACGCGTCGCGCTTGCCCAATATGTCGCGCACAGGTCTGGATGGGTCGCACGCGGGCTCTGTCTGCAATTTCACCCAATTTCTTTCCAAATCGCTTTTCACTATTGCTTTGAGGCAAATGATGATCAAATGGAGGGAGAGGGGCTTTATAGGCTTGATTTAAATTAATTTTCCCTCAAACCCTCTTTCGAATGTTTATAACTTGACACTTTTTCAAAATTTAAATGCTACTGACTTTATGGTTTCCTTTTGTCCGGAAATTGGTTGAACTAATGCTTTTTCTTGAAAATTTTTGCAGGGATAGCTTCTGAGGAATCTTGGCAAAGGGGACCAGGGCTGCATGCTGACTTTCGAAGAATTTTGAATTTTTACAAATTTTTACAAAACTGAGAAAATGACCTTGTCTTTAAAAACAGGGTTTTTAAATCCAAGTTAAAAATTAGCTGTACAAGATGAAATCTTTTGAAGAAATACTTTGATAGTCATCCCTCTGGCCTGCTGTGCATGTATTGACTTTTAAAGACATGACCTCAAAGACAAATTGGACCTAAACCCTAGACCTAGGACTTTTGACCTTAAGGCAAGACAAGTAACCTTGAAAGAGTTTATTGATTGAAACAACTTGATCCAACAGTGCCAAGAGGGGAATAAAGACACCAGCTCCTCCATCAGGGTTATGGCATGCCTAATGGAATGCAATGAGATGACACTGATGAGACACCTACTTATGCAAATGCAAAGAGTTTTGATCGTTGATGGAGGGCTACTAGACCGACTCTAACAGTAAGGACCATAGAGGTGCCATTGTGTGGGTAAATAAAATGGATGTCATTTTCGGGGCAAACCCACCAATAGAAGAATAAGAGAAGATGATGATCACATACAACAACCTGGAAGCTGAAGCATACGATTGGTTCCTATGATGGTCCAATAGATGTGAGGCTGGTTTGTTCAATTGGAAAATTTTTGTGGACACCCTGCTCAAAAGGTTCCATGATGATGAAGAAGACGATGTTTACGAAATATTCGTTTACCTCAAACAAAAAGGATCTATAAGCAAATACACCCACAAGTGGGAAGTATTAGCTATAAGACAAAGGGGGTTCTCCAACGAAGAACTGCTAAAAATGTATAGATGTGGGCTTAACGAGTATATTCAAGAAGAGTTAAAACTATATAAACCTAAATCCATTGAAGAAGCTAGACATGCAACAATAATTATTGAACGAAAGTATAAATTTCATAAAACACCATATGTCAGTAATAAAAAATCAAGCAACTACTCAAAAGGAAAGTCAAGTAAGTCTTCTTTAGAAAACACTGGTAAGTACATTCCACCACTGATGCACGAAGGAGGAAAACAACAATCAAATTTCGAAAAGGAAAGAGATGGCAAATGTTGGACACCCAGAGATAAATATTCTCCAGGACATAGATGCACTACACTAAAACTTTATAATTGCGAAGCAGAACAAGAAGGGGAATCTTTAGATAGTAACTCCGACGAAGAAACCAACAAAGAAAACAAGAAAATATGCCAAGAATTTCTCTTGGAGCAGTCAGTGATCTTAAAGCTGCCATAAATATTGACCTTAGCTCTGACACCATTTTGAAATTCTAGTGTTGCAATGACTAGAGTAGTTTTTCACAATTGATAACTACTTTTGTTGATATAAATTGTTCCTTCTTTATACTTTAGTCAACAAGTTGCTATACATGAAAAATTCAACCATTAATCCTTCAATAAGAGCAATAAATAGAGATTATAGTAGCCAATGAATAATAGACAATAAGCAACAGAAAAGAGACACCAAGATTAGGCTGACAGCCAGGGCAAAACCCACAAGGGGAAAACCCAAACTTCTTTCCTTATGTGAGAGAGATTATGTCCATCATTAGTACATCAAAATGTTCCAACAAATCCAAAATAGCCAACAATGAAATGACCAATCAAAATCTACTCATAGAAGGAGAGAAATTCCATTTCTGTCCAACAAGTAGGGTCTGCACAAGAAGGTCGAAATATAGGCCTGTAGTCACTGTGAATGGAGGCTAAAGTTCTCACTGAGGTCACTACAAAGGTTTGCCACTGAACTGTCAAGAATTTGGCCCTAACACCGTTGGACAACTTCAAAAGTATGTCACATAAAAGGAGCGAGCTTCTTTGTAGTTTTTCAGCCTTAAAGAATCAACAGAACAAAAGTCAAAGACACCCAAATCACTATAGTCAGCAAGCCTTTGAAGGAGATACAAATCGTCGTCAAAAGATCCCATATTATCCTCTTCGCATGTGCAGATATGCTCTGCAATAGAAGACCAAACTTTTTGTTGTTGTTGCAGACCGAATTGTTGTGATTGATGGCAGAAAAAACGAATGCTAACAAACTCATATAAACAGGTGTCATGTGAGGGCTAGTTAGCCCTAATGGGGCTAACATGATGACCTTCAATGAGGCGACTTGTAGGGCTTATTTGAGTCAATTTGTAGGTGACCAAATTTGATTTCTTCTTTGTGTATGCAATGAAAAATTCCAACCATAGCTTCTCAAAGGCTTATTTTAGGCATCCTTGTGTTGATGCATGAGGCATGACATTGCACATGGAGACATTGTCTATGTTTGGTTTTCTAATTATGTTATGACTCATGGAGAATTTGTAAGTTGCTACTATACGTGATTTTGTTTATGAAATCAATTTTAAATTTGCTATTAAAAATTTTCAATACAAATATCAATTGTGTTATATTATATGATCATATTTTATGAGATGATATTATGAATTCTTGTGTAAACCATGGTTCTATAACTTGTATCTATTGGAAATGCCAATAATTTATCTTTTATGCAAAACAAAGAGACATTTCTTAGTTTTTTGCTATTTGCCGAGTCTTCCCGAGTTGGCGAATGATATCCTAGCCGAATATTTGCTGAGTATGAGTTGTCCAACACTGGTCTAGAGTCTAGAGTCTAGATTATGTCATTATAGCTACTCATCAAGACTATGCTTCTTTTTGAAATTTAGAGGCCATTTAGAGCCTCTTTGTTGATGTTTTTTGGTTTAGAGGTGTATTGTAGTCGGTGCTATTTTGGTTATATGTTCTCTTACTTAATCATAAATGAGAAACTTTGCATATTTGTGTATAAAGTATTTGGATTCACATGGATGCACATTAATATACAAGTTTTTTTCTTTCAAAACTTAAATATTTGAAGTCTTTGTTGGTGGTCTTGTTTTTCCCCCCTTTTTCATGGTTCTATTCTTGTTCACATTTTTGGTATCAATTGGTTCAATGATTGGTCCAGGTTCGATATCATTTTTTAGCCATACTGCCCTTTTTCCATCTTTAGCTCTGTTAACATTTTTTGGCCATACTATTTCTTGGTGTAATGAGAACATTCATCAATGTTTCCTTTGTATTTTATTAATCAGTTCCAAAAAACAATATTGAGCAAACCAATGTTCGGATGTAGTGAGCAATTATATAGCTGCTATGTGAAATTCTTGCTTCTTGTTGACCACACTTTGTCAATAGTTTGAGAAAGAAGAGTACATGGAAGTGGAGATTTTTTTTTTGAAGATCAAAGTCATTAGTAGCCATCATTTATCATTGTAAACCCAATTTCTGCAAAGTTTATTGTAAATGATGCTAGTATGACCATTTAATTATGTAACAATACCTAGGTAAGCCTTTGATTTTGGCAAAGGATTTCATCCTAGTAAGTCTTTTAACCTCTTTGAATTATGTGTGTTTGTAAACATTCATAATTGACAAATTTTTTCTTCCAGCTTAAGCCCCAAAGTTAGGGTGGAATTCATTAACAAGGTCTTCGTGAGTCCTAGTATTTATCGAGTTTGATGTAAAAGTGTGTTTAGGAATAATTTTAGTGCATGGTCCCTCGTAATCAGAACACCATGGCTAAATTATTTTACTATAAACACACTTGGTTTCATACTAGATCATATTGTGTCATATCTTGAGGGTCTATGTCTAAAGGTGTTTTCCCCTTCTAAAGGTTGATATTGTAGTTATTTTGATGTAAAAATATTTCAGTGCATGGCCCCTCGAATCAGAAGCCATGACTAAAATATTTGAGGGTGGAAAATAATTAAATCTCCTCTAGAGTCAATTAATTAATTTCTCTGGCTAAATTAAATAAAAAATCCTATGCCAAAAAATTAATTAATTTAGAGTCAAAAAATAATTATAGAGAAATTAATTTCTCTCCAAGTGGAAAATAATAAAAAAATCGTGGGTCAAAAAGAAGTCAAATTTTGGAGGTCCACCAAGGGAAAAGTGGATATTTTAAGAAAAGTTGAGCCCTTGGACCTTGGTGGTTAAATCAAAGTCAAATTTTCGAGGAAATTAATCCAAAATATTAATTTTGGTTTAATAAAAGGTGGTTTTAAAGAGAAATTCGATTTTTCCTCAAAAATAAAAATTCAACGGTGGAGTTTAAAAGATGATCAAGTTATTTTCGACAGTCGAGATTATTTTGACCAGGATCAAACCAACTAGCCATTATTTTCCACTTGGAGGGGTTTTCTCTATATAAGGAAGCCATTTAGGTTCTATTTCCCATCTTTGGATGAGGTGATTTTGTAACATATGTACTGAGCTACTGTTCTGCTGGAAACATTTTTCTCATAATATAAATACTTTGGGGTTTCAGTTCATGGTGTTCTTCTATCTTCTAATCTATGGTATGTGCTAGTTATGTGTTGATCTTTTATATTGTGTTGAATATATTTAATTGTTATTTCATTTGTCGGTGATAAGAACATTACCTTGATACGAGTTATCTTAGGTGATTTGATTCACTATATGATCTAACAGTTTTTCTTGAGATTTAAATAGAGATTTGTAGGTACGCTAGCCCTTGGGTTCCAAATTCACAGATTATGGGGAAGAGCCGACCTTGTTTGGGCTTTAAGCTTTCGTTGTGACAAATTATTTTGCATAAGGGTTTTGGTTGGTCCATCTTTCGAAATCATTCGTCCATAAAATTTATTTAGAAAATTCTCAAAATTTGTATTTGATCTTGGGCTACAAAGAATTAATTCGCTAATGAGAGCTAATGATTTTATTTTGTAAATATTGTAAATATTTGTAAATATTTCCAACCCTTGTTTTATTTTGGTAGCATTTGGGGTTTTGAATTTTTTGTATATATTTTGGTTTTGGGAATTCTTTCATTTATTTGTGTAGGTGATTTTCTCAATCCATCTCAAGCCATCAAGGAGGTCTAAATTTTCTGAAGAGAATAGCCGTAAAGCTAGGGTTTGAAGGTTTTCATTCCTCCAAGTGTGACGTCTAGCTTACTTGGGCATGTTTGCTAGGATTTTGAGGCAGATCTAGGCCTTGGAAGGCAAGATCTAGCCCTTGGACCCCCTCCAAGCTCAACGTCCGGCTAGGATGTTGGCCTTAAAGAAGTGATTTTTGGCATTTTCATGGCGCAATTATTGTGATTGCAGGGGTCCAATTTTTTTTTTGAGGCCTTCTAGGCCTAGCCGAAGGCTCTCCAAGCCTAGACAACAACCCTATACCCCTCTATCCCCTTGCGGCAGCCTCGTTTAGCCCTTCCTCTGCCTTGCCGTGGCCTTTTAAGGCCTTGTCCTTGAAGCCAAGGGCCTTTTAGGCCTTGATCTCCTTGATCGCAACCTAATTGGGCATTTCCCTTAAGCCGTAGGCTATCTTTGGCCTTGCCATGGCCTCATAAGGGCCTCTCGCCCCCCTCTCTTTGGCGTCTTCCCTTGAGCCGATGCCCTTATTGGGCTTTCTTTGCCCTAGCCGCAAGCCTTTAGGCCTTGTGCCTCTCATTGTTGGCCTCCTCTAGCCCTTCTTGGCCTATCGTTGCCCTTCTTCTAGCCCTTATTCAGCTATCTTCAGTCATTGAGTTAATTTGCATTGGTTTATGGTCTCTAACAAGTTGTTTTGCAGCAATTTTGGAGCTAACTTGGTGGTTGCAGTTGGTGAAGTGCCTTGAAAGAGTCTCTAGTAACCAACAAAGCCATTAGGCCTAGTGGTTTTCTCTCTAACCCTCTCTTCCTCATCACTGTTTCATTTGAATTCTGAAGCATATTAATGACAATGCTGTATTCAGGGCATAAACACATCTAAAAAGGTCCTAATCTCATCCATTAATCATTTAGGGCATCAAAAATTAACCTTGTGGTTAAATTGGTTGCATATAAGTGAAATTTGAAGGACTGTTGGGTATATTCAAGATCTGATATGTTTGCTACAGCCATCTAAAATCACCTACAGTAGTGATAAAATCACATAGCAGTGGCATAATAATTAACTTGCAAGCATATTTCATCATTGGTAAATCATTGGCACTGGTTGGGCTTGCATTGCTTGGCATATCTTGTCATTTCTTGAAGGTTTTCATAATAATTTTGAAGTCTGATAGATGCTGCATAAGGTCTGATATAAACATAACGTTTATAACAGTGGTGTCAAAAGTTGTTGACAGTCATCTCTTTTCATTTGACATTTGTTCCTTGCATCCTTACGAGTGTTTTCTAGTGAAAAATTTGGTGTTTTCTTTACTGCTGCAATCATCATTTGATTGGCATACCATTGTTTGCATTTGCATCTCATTGCATTCTTTCACTCAAACATATCACTGTTTGCATTCTCATTGACAAACATAAGTGCTCTAAAAAGCTAATTGAATTGGTAATTGTTGCATAAGATTGGCTTAATTCTCTAAAGAAATAATATTGTTGATAAATTCTCTCTTTCTCCCATTGATAGCTAGCATTATTGTAACATTGGAATATCTCTACCTGTCATTGCTATCACATTGCTAAAGAAGTGGATGATTGGATAATTGGTTACATTGTTTCTTGTGGATTTACTACTTGTTGCAAATCAAGTCACTCTGAAAAACACTTAATTGGTAATCATAATCGTGATAAGAGTAACCTGGAGGTAGTCCAAAGAATTGCTAATTGTGTTCATAAAGAATTTGAATTTTTCTCTTTTGTATCTAATTGGCACATTGACGTTCTATTGTTATAATCTAATTAATCTTAAGAATTTGTTAATTGTAGATCATCATCATTTAATTGGCATTGTTGAAAGTAGCATTGGATTGATTTTCATCTCATGAGCAATTGTCTATTGTGATCTTGATAACATTTTCTGGCGCCATCTATTTGGTTTATTGAGCACTTTCTTTTGTTGAAGATTGTCATTATACATTGTTAAGTATTTCTTGAATATCATTGTAATTTGTTTTTAAGTACCTAATACACTTAAAAATATCACCTAAAGATAATCACTTATTTTGCACTTGCATTTTAGGACTAGTTTTGCATTAATTAACTTACCTCCAAGCATAAGCTTGGTTGATAGAGAGATAGGACCACCTTTCTCACCCAACTTGTGAAGCTTAGACTCTCTTTTGTGGTTAACACAATGACCTTGCAGTCGCCAGAGCCACAATCTTTGCAGTGCCGGAGGCATCAGGTGGTTAGAACTCCAATGGAGGTATCGTTAATATAGCTTTTGCCATCTTCCCCTGGGTATTCTCTCCCACAACCTACACTAGAGACTAGCTTCAAAATAGTTGAGAGGAAGGATTCATTTAGATAGGCATCTAATTTAAAATAAACGAAGATCTTGCATTTCACTTAGTCTTAGGTATTGCATTTCATACATGATAGTGAAGCATCCTAAAGCAACAATTGTCCATCTGGTGGCTTGGTAGATAATTCACGTTAAGCAAGTATTTTGACTCCATTTAAGGCACTGGTCTCTCAAAGTAATCTAATGTAATCACTAAACTTGCTAAATTAACCAAGTTGTTAGGCCATTTAGTTGTGTCTTCCGGACTTGTCGGTTGTCGACGGGTTTTTCATCTTCACATTTCATAGGGATTACCCCCCATAGGCTGCTGTAGTGAGACAACTAGAACAGAGAGGGTGGGGATCAGAGTGACAACCCCTGTCTTGAGCATCGTCACATCTTGCCTATACAATTTGGGCAACAACACTGCTTAAAGATGAAATGAACTTTAAGAAAGCCAGATGTGTAATTTGGTTCATATGAGAGGTTTTTCCATGTTATTGTGCATTAGATATTGAAGTTAATGAGAGGTGGGAACACTTCTATGTTTATTGAATAGTAGCAAGAAATGCCTTTGCATTAACAACTTAAGGAAACCAAATTTCCTTCTTTCTTACTAGCTACTAAAGTCTTATTTTCTAAAATCTCTGGGAGAATGGAAGATAAAATATGGGCAACAACACTGCTTAAAGATGAAATGAACTTTAAGAAAGCCAGATGTGTAATTTGGTTCATGTGAGAGGTTTTTCCATGTTATTGTGCATTAGATATTGAAGTTAATGAGAGGTGAGAACACTTTTATGTTTATTGAATAGTAGCAAGAAATGCCTTTGCATTAACAGCTTAAGGAAACCAAATTTCCTTCTCTCTTACTAGTTACTAAAGTCTATTTTTCTAAAATCTCTGGGAGAGTGGAAGATAAAATATGATAATTTTATTAATGTCCAATGAATGACCATAACTTTAGAAAGCTATTTTCAGTGAATTCTTTGATATTGGTTGATTTATTCAAGCTAAATGCATACAAGGTGATCCGTTGCATGCACAAAAATGATTGCAGTTGAAGTATTAGTTAGCGTTGTAGCACCTATAATAACTATTATTGTTTCCCTTTTGTCTTGAATATTATTTCATTAAGATACATGAATTCAGAATGTTGCTTTATAGCAGGGTTGAATTTAACTTTTTGAGGCATCCATAGGCATCAAGCTCTGTTTCTAAATATGCTAGTACTTCACTATGTGGCTGTTCATTGTTGGAGACTGGTACTATACTCCTGTAAATTATTAGTAAAAAAATTCCATTCTTCATTTGGCTTTATTTTCATGGACAATAATGGAAGGCGTTTTTGAGTTACTAGCAATTTTACTGGATATTTATTGTTTGTTTGCTTGCTTTTTTGTTCAGGGTGCTGCTTTTACTTTAACTTTTCTTTACAGGTAGGGTTTTTTATAAGTTCATTCTATACTGTAACATTGTCTTTGGTTTTATAGTGGAGAAGAAGTTTGAAGTTAGGAGGTGAGGCAGCAGTTGAAAAGATTACATTGGAGGGCGTAAGAGCATTACGTACTATGTTGAGTGCCACTGTTCATGATGTTCTATATTACATGAGTCCTATTTACTGCCAGGATATCATTGATTCGGTATTTTCTGACTCTATCTTCATTATTATTTCTTGTTAAAATATGGGTGAAGTAATATGTTGTATGGGTGTTTTTATGTTCTCTTAGATTAATAAGAATATTTTTAGGTGATGAGTGGAAAGTGGTAATGTATCAGAATGTAATTGTAAATTTCTAATTGTAATTATTGAGTTAAGAGGACAAATGTTGAGATTTACAAGAGATAGCGAGAGAATTGAATGTAACCAACACAAACCCAAATTCTGCGATACAGAGAAAAATAAACCAGCTTTAGGAAAGCATGACACTTGGAGAGAAATCAACCAAGGGAAATGCAACACTAGAAAGAGAAAGAACTCAAGGAGAAGTTTGCTAGAGAGACAAAGAAACCTGAGCACAAGAGAGGGTGCAACACTTGATGGTTCCCTTTGGAAAATCACTTTATTAAGAGTAAATGAATCACTTGAATGATTGAATACACATGAGACTTGTGTATTTATATGCAACTCAAGAGTGGGCTATTTTTCCGTTAGGTTTTTCAAGTTTGTGTATAAGGCTGGTCTTAACCAAAAAGGCAAATGCAATACCAATAAACTATAAGGTTGGCTGAGGCTAAAAATGAAGCTTACTCCTTTTTTACAGGCCCACTTATGTTGAAAAGGGGCCATAGAGAGCAGACATTACATAACACCCCCCTTAATGGCAAATCTCGCACACGAATATGATTATGCAAGCTAGTGAAGTTGGCCTCTAGTAAAGGTTTTGTGAACATGTTAGTGAGTTGGCCCACCAAAAGTAGGCATGTTAGCATAGGATTTCCTTGATATTGGAGTTGTTGAATGTAGTGTATCTAGATTTCATTGTTTTTAGTTCTTCCATGATCCACTGGATTATGAACAAACTAAATTATCCTGTAATTGTCACAAAAAATAGTGGTGAGATACTTTTGAGGGAGACTCAATTATTCAAAACTCAACCACATCCATGCAAGGTCCTTCTAAGCAAGAAGGACACAACATATCTAGCTTCTATGGAGGAGAGACAAAAAATGTCTTGCTTCTTAGAACACCAAGAATATGACATGAACCAACATAAGATAAGGTAAGATAATTTTATTAACGTCCAACAAACAACCACAAAAGTAGGTCAATGGGACTAAGATATACATCCAATGTGAATACAATGTGGGATTGCAAAAGCAACTCCTGGACATAATAATTCTTGTCGAGAATTTGGTAGATTTTAAACCAATAATTACAAATCTTGTAGACAAATTCCACCGTAAACCTAGCTTTTTATTTATTTATTACTAAGTAGGAAATTGCTTCAAAGTCATCTTAAAGGGAACCTGATAGATAGATAAGCTGGAGAAACCTTCTCTGACTGGACTCTCCTGTTTGCAAATGTGTGCTGCTACAACCTTCTAAGTAATGCTTCAAAATCTCATTCTTTCTCGCTAAGTGCCAATGAAGAATCTGGTTGATCCCTCCAAATGACTAGCTAGAGTATATCGTGCAACACAAACTAATCACCACTAGCTAGGGTTGATGTTTCACCACCAAAACTAGGATCTCCACAAGGGTTTCCCCTCACACTGTAAGCTACTAGAGCTCCCGATACAATTATTAAAATATCAATAATCGATCATATCCTTGAGCTCCCTTCTTTTTTTTGGTAGTTTCCCCCATCCAAATACTATGGGTCGAATACCATGGGTCACTGAAATATCATGGTCAATATACCATGGGTCATCAAAATATCATGGATTTTCTCTTTATAACCCTTTTTAATTTAATTATTCATTTCACATTTTGATGTTCCTTTTCTCTCCAAGTGAAAATAAACAATTAAATCATCTTGGAAAGGGCATTACACCATTTTGCAAGCTTAATGAAAGATTGGAGGAATTGCATCTATATTATGTGAGGTTTTATTTATGCAATTCTTTCACTTGTTTATTTTGTTGGAAACCCTTGTAATTGTTAGAAATAAATGCACAGGAAAATAACTAATAATAGACAATAATATAACACAGCAACTGGACACCAATATTTATGCTCGAAACCCTAAATCAGGGAAACCAACTCCTAATAGATATATTAATCCTGGCCAAAGGGCATCTTAGAATAGAGTCATCAAGACATTAAATATGCAATATTACATAAACTATCATGGTTTACTAAAACCTTGGGCAAGTAAACCACCAATGATAAACTTATTGTATCAAAATGACTTTATGATCAAGTCAAGTTTAATGTAACATTCCCCCCTTTAAACTTGACTTGGGGTTTCACTTTTGTTAAACACCCATGGGCAGCGATAGAATATGAAAGATAAAACATGAGAGTACAATTTTTATTAACAAATGATTTACATTTATAGTACATGTTGTGACCGTTGGGTTTCACATCCCAAGGTCTCTTGGACTCCTTTGTCCGTTCGGCTTCCACGCTAACCCTTTAGGATTAGGTGTCCAACATTCCCCCCCTTAATCCGAAGGGTTATGTATGAGTCCAAGAAAAGAGCTGTAATACAAAATGCGCAATAATGCATGGCAGCACTAGGCTGAATGTGCTCTATGAAATGTTGGTAAAAAAGGGCGGTGGTTTAAAGATAGCCACCAACACTGGAACGCTTAGTGCAGTTCCCAGAACTCTTCCAAAACTGGCAAGAAGCTGTAAGTCTTCTGCTAGAGGAAGTGATCCTATTGTTTTAAAGAGGGAAACCTTCAACCGTAAAAGGGAGGCCTCACCCCGCATAAAAGGTAAAAATTCAACCTAAAAAGGGAAGTCTCAACCTGTGATGGTTTAAGGATGACCAACAACTCTGGAATGCTTATGCAATTCCTGGAACTCTTCCAAAACTGGCAAGAAGCTGGAGTCTTCTGCTAGAGGAAGCGTTCTCAATTTTGTTTCCGGAACTCTTCCAAAACTGGCAAGAAGCTAAAGTATTCTGCTAGAGGAAGTGTCCCACATCGCCAACTGAAGGCATGTTCAGGCATCTTTGTCTCTGGCTACAACTCTGAAACTGGTGTGGCAGGTTGTGGCTCAGGCTCGCTTGATGTGGCTTTGAAGCTTGTAGATGACCATCAGTTCCCCCCTTGTCAGATACAAGGTTGAGAAGAGGGAGAAAACTCAACCTGCAAGACTATTCAATATTCTGCGAACAAGTTCTGACATGGTTTGAATATCGTTCTTGGCTGTTGAATCCCATTGCCAAGAAGCGAATCCATCCTAGATGAATCTTTGTTCTTGCAGGGTGTTTGTTTCTGAAGCATCTGTGTGAAGAATGACTGGTTTTATGGAAGTGCTTACATGGATGAAGATCAAAACAGTGATCTTTCATATGGCCAACTCGATCACAGTGTTGGTATTTCACGATCTGTTGTTGTTGTTGTTGCTGTGGAAGAGGAGCAGAGTTTGGAACAGCTGAAGATGAACTGTCATGAGGAGCAGGTGAACTGTCATGAATGAAACCAGCACTCTGAAACTAAATGGGTTTTGAGTAGTCTGGAATATGAAAGGACAAGTCCTCGTCATATCCAAGACCGGTTCTGTGCTTGTTGTGGACAAGCTGTTCCCAAGGTCTGATGATGGGCTTGGGAAGTGCAGACTGAACTTTTGCATCTGCATGTACAACTGCTACATTATTAACTTGTTGCTGATGGGTGGTTGTCTCAATGTTCTGAACAAAAACAGGTTCAGAATGACTTTTCTGTTTTAATTCTTCTTGCTGAAGCTGAGATTCCAACTGCAAAAATTCAATGTTTTCTTGTACATTTTTCAAACAGATTTGAATGTCTGCAACAATGGATTTATCAATCATAATTGTATTGTCCATGGTAGAGTGTATTAGAGTATTCAATAATTCTAATACAATACCCATTCTATCCATGATCTCAGCTTATAGCATGTAATGCTGTAAAAAGTTCCAAAATGTAACGCTGTCAACAAAATCAACTTGCTATAACGATACTATGTAAAAAGGGTCTGAAAGTATGCCAAGTATGAAAATCAAGGTGCTGCAAACAAGACTGTAAACTGCCTGAAAACTAAAAATGTATAAACTAGCAACCATCCATCATCCCGAAAATAATCAAAAACTTTATTTTATTATGAGATGCCACCTTCCTCTTGTCACTACTCTACTTGCTAATTTTTTTTCTCAGCGTGCTGATCACGATGAACCTGTGATGTTGACTTGGTCCTTTACAATTTACTTGCAACACTCTTGATCCTTTTTCTTTGGAAACTTTACTTTCTTTCAGTGATTGACCTTTTTCAATATTCACTTAGCCCCAATGGAGTTCGTAAACTTGCCGGCTAAGTACACCGTGTTTTGGGAAGAAATGTCCAGCAATACACGCTTTAGCATCCGAGGAAGAAACGTCCAGCGACACCTGCTATAAAGTTCATGGCCGGCGAGTTGCACTCGTAGGTTAACATCTGGAATAAATGCAGGACTGTGTCATCAGGAGCTTCTATTGTTAAACGAAGATTCCTTGAGCAAACAAATCTGCAGTATTTCCTTTTGTTCATGGTGTATATATTCCACATTTGGAACCCAGAAAGTCCAAGAGGAGCCATAGAAATTTACAGCTTTGGCTGCAGAGAGAATGTGTACAACATATGGACATTTGAGAATTAATAATTAACCAGAATTTGTAGGAAAGAGCGAGTAAGAAGCAGAAGGTGCTTTTCTTTTTGTGGAAATACTTCCAACTGTAGATCTCAGAAGAAGACAATCTGCAAATACAATGATCTATCAGAGTATGAATGTCCTCTATGCAAAGTTGGCAACTGCGGATGGGAAATCTCGAGCCACATCAAATTTTATGACCTGCATCTGAAGAAGAGCTCAAACCAACAGACAATCTCTGCTACCAACATATACGTTTACGGAATTCCAAGGAAACTGTTATGTATCACACGCAAAAATTTATATAAAATCTTATTTTCAGAGTTGATAAAATGATTCAGTTACAATAATCATATTGTACACTCAGATCCCAAGGAAGAGCCATCAAAAGGAGACTGCCACTACCCCTGACAGATGCATTCACATGAGATAAAAGAAGCTAGCAAGTATCAAAAGATGAAAGAAGATTGACGGGAATTTCACCCATCATCCTGGTCATCCCTGCAAGGAAATAGAGCTGTTGACGTGAAACAACAACGGAAAACTATTCTCATTTGACGCCCGCGGCTCGATTCACCATTTCTGCGTACCGAGCGAGAGATTATTCCCTCTGGAGCTTCATATCATTCTTCACCTTCGCAATGAAGGCCTCCACTTATCTATTCAGTTCCTCTAGGCTCAAAGACGCCTCTTTCTTCAACCCCACGCCAAATTCACCTCTGCCGCCAACGTTGTCGGTTTGATTCCCGCCGATACAATTCTTTTGCCCAAGAATAGGAAGGACTTCGTTATCTTTTGGGGGTGGAACAGGTCAAGTTCAATGACAGAACAGCAGACAAGACAAGACTTAGCCTTTCAATATTCTGACGGTGAAGTGGCGTCAGTAAATATCCTTTAATGCAGATGGGCTCACTCATAGCAGGCACACTCAACAACATATCTTTTTACACAACTGCCAATTTCAAACTCTTACTCACTAATCGGTAATTCAATGGAGGAATAAAACAAAGTTGCAGGCCGAATGGCTGTTGGCATTCCTCTTCATACACATCCATTACATGTGATGTGGATTCCACGTTTCATCTATTTATAGCATTAGTTCTTACGTTCACTGGACACGACCACATACATCCCAACACCATACCTCACTTACATGCAGGTATAAATGATTGGTGGACTTTACCATAAACCCACACAAAATTTAACACACACATATTCCATTATGCATGCCACGCTTGACACATCCACGATGATCTGATCTCAACTCTTGGTCGAAGGGGCACAAACCTTTTTCGTGAGCACGTATTAATAAAATCATAATAGGCCACACTTTAGTTTAAACGAGGTTCATAAGAACTTAGTAATCATATTTGGCCACACTTTAGTTTATAGGAACTTAGTTCTCCATTCCCCACGCATCCAACTTCTCACAGAACATGAAATTCATATTAACCTAATAACTTTTCATAATACAAAACCTCACTAAATCAATTCGTGAGGATTATGAGTTACATTGCAATGACACCACCGTTCTCAAGCTTACGAATTGTGACGACAAAGACAAGACAAGACTTAGCCTTTCAATATTCTGACGGTGAAGTGGCGTCCGTTTCCAGTGCTGACTGCCGCAATAACGCTCACATTGACTGAAATATCTGTTCGCACTCTGTGCATGCTTCGACTTGTCAGGCTATATTAAATTCTCCTGTCATTTGCAGGCAGGCAATCTAATCAGAGGCAGGGCAGGGAATCAATGTTAGAGTAGCGCTCAGGACTGAGCAGCTCTCAGGACAGCAGGAGTTATAACTATTTCTGGGACCTGTGCGTTTCCTTCAGAAATTAGGTATGCTGTGCGTTTCCTTCAGAAATTAGGTATGCAGCTTCAGGCAGGCAGGCAAGCGTTCTTCAGGTAATGAAGATTGGGCCAGCACTATTCAAGGCAACTCAGATCAGTTGCTCAGGGAAAACAGGCCACTCATCATGGCTCTGATACCATGTTAAACAGACATGGACAACGAAAACAATAGAAAGATAAATCATGCATTACATTTTTATTAACAATCTGATATACATTTATAGTACATTTGGTGACCGTTGGAATTCCCATCCCGAAGTCTCTTGGACTGCTTTGTCCATTCGGCTTCCACGCTAACCCTTTAGGATTAGATGTCCAACATTCAAATTAAATTTTAACTTTTTATTATATTAAAGCAACTTAAAATTTATATAAATTTACATTTATTTTATTAATATAAATATTATATTTTAATATTATAATTGTTTTTTATCAATTTACTCGGATTTAATTGTTCATCATGTGAAGTTGTGCAAGATAAGAGATGCAATGTTCAATATTACTCTAGTAACTGGTCTAGTGAGTGATAGACAAGTTATCGGGGCAGAGAAATAGAAGTAAAAGCCAGAACGAACTACCAGTAAAAAAAAACTGACCATTATATATAGATTTATCACAATTTTATGGATTGATATTTAACTATGTCAAAACATGTTCCATATTAATTATACAAAACTTGTCCTCCCTACCAAAAGCTATCGACTCCCAAAGCCCATACTCATTGGCAAATAGCTGTCGGCACGACCACCAAAACACGCCTTTAACAAGTTGGAGAAAAAGACTTTGAACTAGCTTCCATTTATTAATTCTAATAAAATATATTTATATTAAAACTCATGTCTATACAGTAATTTATATTTTACTTGGGAGTGGTCTATAATGCTACTTTTTGGAGATTCCGGTGATGGAATCCGGCGGAAGAAATGAGGTTAAATACTGATTTTTAGCAGTTAAAATGGTTTTTTAACTGCATATTTGGATTCAGCGCCCTGAAAAACCCCTGGGAGCCATTGATTGTGCAGAAACTAGCTATCAAATTTGGGATTCCAATAAATTGCTGCCGGATTTTGACCGGAAAAATCCGCCGAAAAGACTTTCAAAAAATCGCGTTATAGACTACTGCTTTTACTTGTACATCCTATTATATATTTCTTATCACATCAATAAAGTATCCCTACACCTTTGATAATTTACATTAAATATTTCTTTAAGTTTCGCTACACCTGTGATAATTTACATCAAATATTTCTTATCACATCCATAAACTTTCGCTACACCTGTGATAATTTCCATTAAAATATATTAAAGTCGTCATCACCAAAAGTCTTCTGAGCTTGCAATTAAAAATAGTAAAGTCATCATCGGCAGAAGTCTTTGAGCTTGCAACTTGGATGAAATAATATTCAATGCCCTTTTCGATATGAATAAGATATTACTGGATTTATTTGTCATTTTCAATTATTTATATAAATATTTTTAATACGGGTATTAAATAAAAATATTATTATCTAATTTTAAGGTTATAGTTAAGCTAGACACCAAATTGATAGTTATAAGAGAGGCTTCGGCGTAGATCACATGAAATAGACTTTTGTCGACGCGTTTCGAACCAACTAGTGTGGTTCATCGTCAGGACAAGTTGAAGAAACAGATCAGGCTAAGCATGTTAAATAGACAGCGCAGAGACTCCAACAGCTACCTAACGGCTAAGATTGACTCTATGACCCACTCCAAAATTATATTTAATTTTATTATTATTTTTACAATATTATATTATTCTATTTCTAGAAAAAAGAGAGGATAGGTACTTTTACTAACTGACCTAATAGTAATAAAAGTAATTATCAATAAAACAATACCGATGGTTATTTTAAATGGTTATTATTAAATTATTTATTGTTTATATGATTTCCAATATATAAATAAATATATATTTTATATTCATTTATTAATATCTTGATTAAGTATATAAATGAGTTATTTATTGATGGTATGTTAATGAACTTATTAACTTTACTAATTATTAATACCATTCTTAAGGGTTAGTTGGAAAATATTTAATTATTAATACAATAATATTAATTGTTATTTTAAAGATTTAATTATTGTTAGAATGATTTCATTTACATAACTAAATATATAATCTAAATTCATTTATTAATTAAAGGTAAGTTAATATGCTTACAAATTTATTAAATTTACTAATTCTTAATATTATTATTAAAAGATAAAAAGAGGAAATTAATTAATTTATTTCGAGAGATAATATATATATATATATATAATATAATATATATATATATATATATATATATATATATATATATATATATATTATTTTAATAATGTTAAAAAGAGATCAAATTGTCTAGAAAAGCTATATTCCTTAGAATAAATAGCTGAAAATAAGTAACTAAATAAAATATCAATAACTGTAATACAAATTGCCCTAAGAATATATCATAGTCTAGATACATTATTAATAACATAATGAATTAAATAAATAATTACCATAAAAGGGTAAAGGACCTTCGTTAGACAGGATTAATACCATTGATCTTTTAATGAACATAATCACAATTAAATACACGAGGAACTCACTAACTAGGAGAGAACATAAAGCAGCGAGCGATATATAAATACTCTAAAAGATTAAACAAAAGCCCCCAGGATGTCCAAAGGGGCTGGGGGGGGGGAGGAAGAAACCCTAGGACGAGATGGCAGGGATCCAATTTCTACTAACCTTCCAACCATCATCTCTGTTGAGGTTATTGGGTCTACGCTCAATTTCAATAGCTTCCCTTAACTTGCGATGATGGAATCGATCAACTCTGGCAATGACCTTAGCTTCCTCAATACAGACATGGTGCTTAGTCTTTTCCACGTGCTCAGCTAAGGCTGAGGACTTTGTTCTACCATGCCTTAGGTCTGCAGCATGCTCGCAAATTCTTTGCTGTATGGAGCGCCCCGTTTCCCCTATATAGGGTGTCCCACATGAGCAAGGAATCAAATACACGCCCTTCATGTCTTTGGGGTTAACAGGATCCTTCACCGACCTCAGGGAATTACGAATGGTTCGGAGGGGTCTGAAGGTTGAGGGAATGTCAAACTTTCTAAGGATCCGAGCAATTTTGTCAGTGGTCCCTTGGATATAGGAAAGATGGACACCTGGATTGCGTTCCTTCGGCTCTTTTTTAGAAAACGCATTTTTAGAAGCCTTATGGAACGCCTTCAGACCTAGGTGCCTACTATATCCATTTTCCACAAAGACATCAAGGAGGTGGGATCTCTCTCTGTCCAGGCTATCTTTATCTGAAATCCTGAGGGCACGCGTGGCCAGGGTGTTAAGAACCCCCATCTTCTGAGCTGGGAAATGATGGGAATCAGCGTGAAGATACTGCTCAGTGTGATATATAATTTTTTTGTTTATAATATAAAAATTTATTTTATATTTGTTTGTTAAATTTGCAAATATATATATTCTATTTCTCTAGTTTTAAATTTTAAATTTAAAAAAAAAAAATACCATAGTCTTTAACCATTAAATCACTCAAACTATAGTATTATTGAAATTCATAAAAATAATAAATTTAAAAAATATAATCAATATTTATAAATAACATTTAAAATAAAATATTATTAACCTTCTTTTTAAAATTTCTCACATTTTCCAACCACATTTCCGGATCAGTTTAGCTAGATGATCGGAACATAACATCATAAATATTTTGTAAAAGTTTAAAATTTTGATAATATTTTTGAAATAAAACTGTGTAAAGGATTAGTTCGTCCAAATTTTGGGGTGAACATTTCACTAAGTACAAGTTTAAAATTTTAATAATATTTTTGAAATAAAATTTTATAAAAAAATTAGCTCCCCAAATTTTGAGTGAACATTCCCATCACCATGAATAAGGGTAGAAATCTCCCATGAGGCTAAAAGTTGTTTTCATCCCGTCATAAATCCTTTTACAACACCCAAAAATCCACTTACAACACTCGCAAGGAATTATTGAAGGATCAATTTAAGACAATTTGAAAAAGAATGGAAAAATAATGATCAGTTTTACTTATATTCAGATGATAAGACCATAAATATTTTGTCAAGGTTTACAAATTTTTTATTTCACTCATATATCTATTTACAACGATCTGAAAAAGAACTAAAAAAATAATAGTATGTATGAGGCGTGGTTCTCGACTCCACTGGATTATCCCTTTCCTCTCGTACGGGCAGCGCCTGCCTTCTGACAACAATACATGAAAACCAAACAAACTCCTCGGATCTTATCCGGCAATGGCGTTACCATTGCCGGGATGAACTGTTACGCGGAGTAATGAATGAATCCCAACAATCCGAGATTGAAGATCGAAGACAACGAACCTTCACCCGCACCTGAACCTGAAGAGCCGTAAGGGGGAACATTATTGTGTATTCTGACTGTAAACTCTGTTCTATTAATTTTGTGTATTCAGCGGATACCCATCAATGGCCGCCTCCTGGGCTCGGCGAAGGGCCCAGCTTGCGCTTATTTCTTTTATTGCTCTGATGGGATTTGAGGATGTCGCCGTTTGTTTTTTGAGGGTTAGGGCGGATCACCTGCATGTGACCGACCCCAGGACTACGCTTGGATGAAGAAAGGCGCTGTTCGGTCACCATGGAATTTACTTTAGGACTGGGTCCAGACGGTGTCACTTTTCCCTTAGGTAGTAGGTGGAATACGGCCTCGGCTTTGTTCGATGCAGGTGACTCGTCGGCCTTGTTTTCATTTTGAGTAGCCTTTGGAGTAAGCCTGAACGATAAATTCTTCTGTTCTTTCGTGGCAGTACTCTCCGACGAGCTGCTCCAGGGGCTTATTTCTTCATCACAATGTGGTACACCATCTTTCTCCAAGCGGGAGCCATCGTCGACTACAGAATTGAGATTGGGATTGAACGCCCAGGAATTATCAGAGGCGATAAATAGATTGTTCTCCAGCAATTTGCCGCCGCAGCTAGTGCTTGTAAAAATCAAGAACAAGATTATAGCCTGGATAGCGCCCTTCATCCTCGGTATTCGCAGATGAAGAATATGAAATCCAGGAAAGAGAATCGATATATCTGGCAACTAGATTCCAAGGAGAAGAGGTTGCGAGTCAGTATGACAGATCGCAACGAGAACTCTGAGAGCTCGAAGAATTGGGTGGGGAAATATGCTGGGGAGTGCGAATACTTATGAGCAAGTAATGAGAAGCCCTTCACCGCCTTCTCCATTGTGCGCGTTTTTCTTGACTCAACCCCTGCTTTGAATTTTTCAAACGCTATAAATCCGGAAGGTTGTGTTCGGGTTTCGTCGGGTGAGTGTCGCACAGTGGAGTCCGACACCCCGAGAATTCCGTTATAGCTGCATATTCCACAGTCAATACTGCTCGTGTGACGAAAACAAATGGTGGTCCGGGACCCTGTTGGGCGGCCGTGCTTTTTATTTTGATTTTGATTTTTTTTCCTTTTCAGTAATGACTCCTACGCCGGCCTACACGAAGGGGCGTCACCGTAGGTGAATTCTGATGCACCGTAGGTTAATTCTGATGTGGCACTTTAAGAGCACTTTAAGTTAATTCTGATGGATTCAAAGAGAATTGACGTTGTATTTAATAATTTTTAGTTTGAGTCAAAAAAATTGAACTTGCTCTTTATAACTTCTAGGTAAATTTATAAAACTTTAAAATAAACTCTAAAAATATTAAACCTACCCTAATGAAACCTAGACAAGTCTACCTAAAAAGGTGGTATGCCTGACCAACTTAATAGAACCTTACCCTGATGGACCCAAAATGATAATTAAGCATGCCAGTCATGACATAAGACCAAAGACCGGGGCTTAAACCAACGGGTCTACCAATCAAGACTGGCCGTGCCCTGGTTAAGTCAGAGGAGTAATTTAATTTCCTAGTCAGTGACGTTCTTACTAGCCTTTTGACTTCCTAACAATATTGCAAAGAATTTGGGAGGAACTTTAGCGATGATTAGGGTTTAGTCAATGCTGGATAGATGATCTGGAGATTTGACCTAATTTTTGATATTTTACTTAAATATCAAAATTTCGCTTTTGATCAAAAGATAGATACCAAAATATTTAGAACACCACTGACCTGTCAATTCATGTGCTCCCAATACCGTCATGTTTGGGCGGCGGACGTCATTATAGACTCTGTGACGTCATAGCAGACGCTGACAGTGTCGTATTAATATTTATCACTCTATAAACCCATTAATACCCTCTAAAATCCATTAATACACTCTAAGGACAGTGTGGCATGCCCATACATCCATCTCTTTCTCATCCATGCACATGCACATCTGGTACTCTCCTACTTGCCCACCACTAGGACATAGCTCCTCCCACACCGTTAATGAAACGTGTACATGGTGATAGGAGACCCGAATGCTTGCATTTAATGCACATTTTCATCATATTTAAAACGGGTATTTGTAAGGCATCCTAAAGCATTAAATGATTGGTTACCTATATGCTTTTTAACTTTATAACACATCTCATTATTTTTCATTTATCTCGTTATGTGTGCGAATGTGTTATAAAGTTAAAGGACATGCAGGTAACCAGTCATTTAATGCCCTATAACAAGCTGTTTACCTCTTGCCATTTCTAACTCTTCCACTAGCACTAAAATTAACATAGAGGTGAAAACTTGCTGGGAATTTTAAAAAACTGAAATGAATGCAAGAACGAGGGCAGCATGGAAAAACCAATAAGTTGTCTTGGTGAGGAAAATGGGACCGAAGGTCCCACTAACCTTCTCCTGTACATACCTACCCAAAAGAGAGAGGCAATCGTCTGGTTTTAATCTCCATTTCTGTGTGTGCTACAATTGCAGTCCTTTTACATAAGACAAGTCAGTTGAATGCTAAAGTGGGGTCGACTCTGGAAGGCAATGGCATGAGCTGGCTTGACCTAAGGAATGCCAGAGTGGGCTTGATTAGAATATTGTGTATGCGGGTTCTGGTCTTCATTCGTTACCGTCTCCCTATGATGAGAGTAAAGATCGTGTTGGGATGAGTGCTTATGGCAGCAGGGAAATTTTTTCCTTTCTAGTGGTCTACTGCAATTGGCTTTTCTTTTCTAGCTTACTGCAATTGGCTTTTCTTTTCTAGCTTACGGATATGGGTAGGAAATAGTCTTAGAGTGGATCAAATGAGTTAATTGACGTTTTTCTTGCTTTCTTGTTATCCTCGTGAAAGAAAGAGACAAGGTCCAACCAAAAGTAAAACGAGCGAAGTTAGTAGGTCTGATCTATGTCTTCTATGGGGCGAAGAGTAACCGCGACCCTGAACACAGGAAGCTCATAAATGGCAACAGAGAATATGGAACCATTGACTACCTAGATGGGATGGTCCATGGCTGATGTTCTGTGCTCTCCCGTAGATGGCCATGTCTTTGGATTTTATTATCCTACTTGAACTTTTCCAGCTTTAAATTTACAACAAAATTAATTGATAATATTTTTTTCTATCATTCTATTTAAATTGAAATTTTCTAAATTTTAGTGTCATTTCTGAATAAAATGAACTATGAGAAAATGTCATTAAGTGGGTCAATTGTTCCTCTTTAAAAAGAGTGAAACAAATCACTCTTGAATGCTTAGTGAATCATCTAACTTTCGTTTTTCCTTGCGACTGCGTGACATTTTTAAAACTTAAGAGATTTCATGTCACACAAATGCCTCTTTTCGTTTTTCTGCAGTTTTAGATATCTTATAACCTGCTTTCTATGATTCGTCTTTTTTTCTCATCTCTTTATTACTGGTCATTATTGTAGCGAAATAACCCATTCTTGAAAATTTAATAGTGACATGTTATCTGGCTAAAGAATTTGAACACTTCTACAAACAATCTCAAGTATTTGTATTTTACAAAAATTGCATCATTGACGGTGACTTGCCTACAACTACCTTTTCTTATTTTTCTTTTGAATGTGAAGCTTAATTCTACTTTTTCTTATTATTCTTTTGAATATGAAGCTTAATTCATGCAGGGGCGTAAATTTCTACAATTTCTACACAAAGCAGATCAAGGCACTTCAAAATAATTGCGCTTCATGAGTTCACTATCAATCAGAGCAAAAAAAGCTATATTGTATTATATAAGGAATATAATGGGTCCCAAAAAGGTACATAATCAGAGCAAAAAAAGCTATATTGTATTATATAAGGAATATAATGGGTCCCAAAAAGGTACATATTCATATGATTCTGAGATATGATCATTTAAGTCTGTCTAGAGAGAGAAAACATCACATATAAACTAATATCAAAATTTATGTTGCCCTTTTCCTTGGCATAGAATAGATTGCACTAATAAAGCCACCTATCTACAGAAACAAGATCTACAAAATCGCTACAAACAGTAAAAAAAAATGCTTGGAGAACATCTGATATAAAGAGAAGATCAAAACATATCTGAGAAACTGCTAAACAAAATTAGAATACTGGGGGAGAAAATTCCTCCTCAGCAAATATCTTCACAAACCAAAAACCTGGAGATGAAAAGAGACCCTTTTTTGATAAAGATTCTGCCTTCTGATTTTGTGCCCTGCAAATGTGATTTATAGAAGAATCATCCATATCATCCCAAAAAGACCTGATCCTATTGAGCCAACCAACGAGGTGAGGTTTTGAAATGTTGATTTTCTTTTTCAAAAAGTCCACCATTACCTTAGAGTCTCCCAAAATCGATACGGCCGAATGTTTAGAAAAGAGCAAAAATATAATAGTCCAACAAGGGCCATCGCTTCAGCTTTTGAGTTTGATCCCTTTTCGCCATTCCAATGGATACTGAAATGATTGGATTCATTTATAATAATATAAACCCCATAGCCACAGATGTCTCACTGTTCAGCTCCTTCGAAAAAAGTGCATGGGAAAGCTGGACTCACCTAAGGACTTATAGGAAAATTGACTCTTTTAGTCTTGGGCTCCTTCATAGGGAGGCTTTCATAAATCGCCACAACCTTAGAGAAAATATCCAAAGATGAGCAATTTTTGTTATTGAAAATGCAGTTGTTTCTCCCCTTCAAGATACTCCAAAGGCAGATAATAAACAAAAGGTCTCCAGATATCTTTTTGCTGGCTCCACCAAAGAAACACATAAGAAATAGAGAGGAGTGATTCATATGTTGAACACCGAACCAATTCTCCACAGATAGCCAGAGATGCTAAGCTATATGACAATTTAGAAATAAATGACAGTTGCTTTCCTCATCTAATCTGCACATAGGACAACACCAGGACCATGCCAACCTCGCTTCATCAAATTTTCCCTATATTTCTGTTGCGGAACAACAGCGAGGCAAAGTATATCATTTTCGATGGGCATTCAGATTTCCAAAAAGTCACAGGAAAAATAAGATTGAGCTTGGAACCCTTCATCTCAATTAAACTCTGGTAAACATCTTTTACTCTAACAATATTTAGCTACTTTGAATTTTTCCAAATAATATCATCAGAAATTTTTCCAAATAATGTCATCAGATCCCTTCTAGCAAAATATTCCGCAGTTTCTGAGACTCATCCTTATAGGCTCCCATAGCTTAGCAATAAAGTCCAGCATCTGTAAAAAGTCCAGCACCTTTGCACATTGGATATTCAGCAGTTTCTGAGACTCATCCTTATAGGCTCCCATAGCTTAGCAATAAAGTCCGGCATCTGTAGAAGTCCAGCATCTTTCCACATTGGGATGGACCCTTGCCAACCAGCAATTAAACTTTCCCAAAAAAATCCTTTCCGAGCGAAAAACTTCTCTCACAATTCTTAGTCAATTCTACTACGGGAAGAACTCTCCATAAAAATTAATAATGAGGTAAATACCTGTGTGGCTTTTATGAGGTAAATACTTGTGTGGCTTTTATAGTAAGGTAAATACTCACTTGACATTTTCTCTTTATTATGGAGGAGATTGACGACGGCAAACTTAGAGGTGAAAAACTTTATCTTTCTATTGGACAACGTCGAAGTGGTGTATGTAAAGGTTTCCAGATTTAAAGAGCAAGAAATTGCTTTGCTGGGTTTCCTTTCTCATAAGTGCTCTCTCGGTACGAACAATTACACTTAGTCTACTAATATCTCCTCCATATATCCATAAGCAAATATTTTTAATATCTCTTCAACATATCCATAAAGAAATATTTTTAAAACGACTTCTGAACTTGGAAAAATCTTCTGAAAAAACATAACAGGAAAAAATGGTAGCCATTGCTAGAAATGCTTTCTTTGGATGGCAAAGATGTCTTCCATGGTCGATTACGTTTTATTTTGGTCAAGCTTCATTAAACATTAAAAAAAACTCCAAAGATTGAATTATACTTTGATGTTTTATTTTGGTCAAGCTTCATTGAAACATTTAAAAAAAACTCCAAGGATTGAATTACTCTTAGAGATAAAGTTGTAAGTTTTTGCGTAATTATTAAATCTACCCTTTGCTTTTATTATTATCTGACGTGGTTTTACCAACTGTTCTGGTTCGTTAGGTTTGGAAAACCCAAACTGTAACATCAACTTATTCAATTTCCCGACTTTTCTTATGTTTTTGGTTAATCTAGCTGATCCAATTGCTTTACGCAAAAAAAAATAATATCTATTATATTTTCGATTGAGAATTCCAAGCGAAAGAGTTGAAGCTTTTTATAATATATGGAATTAAAAAAAAATTGGTCTTCATTATTTTTTTAATATCAATTTGGTTTATATCAACATATCTTAGCTGTTTCATACCATCAAAGCGAACTTATATTAATTGTTTCACACAATTAAACGAGAGTTATTGTCAACATGTAAAATGATGTTGGAGTAATGTTCTTTCTTTGCACGTCATCGAAACAAGTTTCATTTTTTTTTTTTTTCAGAAGAAAAAGCTAAATAGTTATATTAAGCTAATATAAAAGCCAGATTGCTTATAGGATAAAAAGCTCAGAGAGAGCCCCGGATGCGGGTGCTGGCACGTCACAGGGGGTCGAGCCACATGCCCAGCATGTGCCGCCCCAAGCTAATATTAATGGTAATGGGAATACGCCGCTATAGTTCATTATCCCGCAGACCGAGCTCTGGGCATTCAATGCCGAGCAGAGTGATAAGATGGAGACACAGATTGCAGTTATTGCTCGCTCTCAACGAGGGAATGAGGCAGGATATCAAGGGGCAGATGCGCCGAGGCAAGCTCATTGGCATGGTGAAGTTGGGGAGGTGCAGACGCGGAAGAATTCTGGGTGGGCGGTTATCCTACCACCTTGACAAGCAGTGTTGGCTCTCCGTCTCTGCAATTCAGATTCATGCCTTAAGTGGGAGCGGCAATTCAAGAGCATTCAAGGCAAATGGGTCACGAGGAGTGAAATCCCTCCCTCAGGCAAAGGTTGCTCAGAGGTTGTCACGCCTGAGTGGAACCTGTGGCGAGATCCGCCTGGTGTTTGGTCTTACAATTCACCTCAGGTTCACGGGGGAGATAGAGGGGTGTCCATGGCAAGGCTGCGGGAACGGCAACCAAGCAGAAGAGGACCTAGGCGAGGTTCATCCTCTCGCCGACCGGCAGTGGATGAGCATCATCACTGCTGCTGCTGCTACTGCTACAGGAGGGCAAGGGCTACACCAATTCAAGCAGGGCAATTCATGGAGGTTGGTAGCTCAAGTGAAGGGGAGCCCGTTCTTCTAGCATTCGGCTCAGTTGTGTTCACCCTGGGCAGCTCAAAGGATAATGCAGGTATCAATGCTCATATTTCAGTTCTTTTTACTAAAGTTTCTGAAGGGAACGATGGCGGGAAGCCTCCAGGACTGGTGGAACCACCTCCAGAGGGCACTGGGAAGGAGAGCCCTGTTCTACAGCCACCAATTGAGGTGGGCACCTTAGGGAAGGAGATTCTGCATGCCCCCTCGCATCCCCAGGCGCCAGAACCTCAGGGCACTGCAAAGGATCCATGGACGACCATGTGGGAAGGAATCCCTGAGGGCCAGGGATGGTGCTATATCGTGGAAGATAAAAGCCTCTATGACGACTGATCCTCCGACGCGTGCACCGGCACATGCCTGTCTCTCTCAGCTCGGGTCCAGGATAAAGGTCTCTGCGGGTATTTGGGTTCTGGTCATCACTGTGTTTGTTCACTTGCAGTTTTTTACTCTGTCTTGTTTAGGTCGGTCTAGTTTACTCTCAGTTTTTAATACTGTCTTGTACATGTCGGTCCACTACAAATTCTCTGATGGACACGGTCCACAGTCAGTGTTTGAAGGAAGCCCCTGCGTGGGCCGTTATGGTCATGTTTAACTCAATGCGGTTCCATGTTCTGTTGCTTGTCGAGTCATATTGGTTTCCAGCCTCAGTAAGTTTTTGGAGGAATTTTGGAAGTCTTGTAGGTGCTGCCCCTGCGAGGGAGCTTTTTGTTTCAAAGCTAAGCTATCCAAGGTGCCATTGCTGGCCCTGGACGGCCTGTCTCACTGCTTGTAAAGTTTACCTGTAAATATAATACAATAGACTAGCTAGTTTTTTACCGAGAAAGAAAAAAAAAAGCTTAGAGAGAGTATAGAAAGACATATCAGAAAAAGTTAGATCATATGAAGATACATAGAGATACATCGTGTGCAAATAGACCTGAAACAGATATATGAAGCTATGCCTTGTTGCCTGTAATGTAATTCGTAATAAGAGCAGATACAGGATAGGATGGATTTGAAAGGAACTCTGGAGTCATTAAAAATTTTGTGGTTCAGCCACTTCCAAACAAACCATATGAAACTTGAAACTTGTGAAAAACAAGTTTCATATTTACACCATTGAAAATTCACTGCATTAGTTAATTTTGAAGTACTAATCACGGTTCCAATAGGCAATAGAATCACTAACAACACATTGAAATTATTTTAGCTATTTTGTATGGACCATGCAATTATATTAACATTAGTTTAATTTATTGTTATTATTGACCATAAATAATTGGTTATTTAGAGTTAATAATAATTTTAATGAGAAAAATTGAGTGTTTTAATATATTATTATTATTTTTAATTTAAATAGTTAGTGTTATCTGTAAATTTCTCTAAATATCTTTAGAAATCTTATCTTACTAAGTATGGAATATTATCATGTATTTGAAGTAATAAAAATCTAATGAAATCTCTCTTATAAAAGTATAGTGTTTTTTAAATTTTTAATACAACAGTAAGGTTCAATCTCTTTTTGCGAACTAGTTCTCATATGGGTGAAAAATCCACAAGAAATAATGTTTAAATATCCATGAACCTCTTAGCTAAAGGTAGAGCAGGAGATAAGATCAGAATGCTAAAAACAAATTGCTAAATAATTATCAAATTAGTTTAGCACTCTGGGTTGTTATAATTAATTGTAAAAAAATAATTAAATAAAGGCTAGATGAAATTAATCAATAAATATTAATGTTCTAATGCATTATTATTTTTAATATAAATAATTAGTATGAATTGTAAACCTACATAGACATTTTTATCATCCTAGTTGAATAGTTAGCTCCCATTACTTTATATCTTTATATCCAGGGTATTATTATGCATTTGAGGAAAGAGAAGATTTAATAGAATTCCTCTTTTATAAAGGATTTTTAATTTGTAGTGTTCTTGATTTCTAGTGAGAAAGACAAGATTGATTGATTTTTTCCAAAAAGGCTTTATGTGGGTGAAAACATTCCAAAGGGAAAAAATTCTTAAAGATTCATGAATTTCTTTTTTGTAATATAACCTTAATAAATGATTAAATACAATTATGGAACTAAGAAAATATTGAAGAGTTAGGAAATATTTTTTATTATGTTTATGAGATAAGGAAATTCTAACACTATGTTTGGAAGAAAAACCTTCTCTTAATCATTTTATGGTATTTGGCTATGATGCCAAATACGTGTTTAATAGGAGAAGATAAGTAAGCCATATCACAAAGTTGAAAATTGTATCTTTATTGAATTTAAAAAACATTATAGGCTTTGGAACTCAAAAACTAAGAAGGTTATGTATAGTTGAGATGTGGTATTTAGAGAAGTCGAAGATGATTTAAAACAAAAAGCCGTACTAAGGGAGAAAGAACTAGAAAGACAAAATTTGAATTGAATGATGATGAATCAAACTCTACATAAGGATAAGAATTGAAAGAAGAAAATCCACAAACTTTGACACTATGAACATTGGTTCAAGAAAGAAGGTAGCTAGAAAGATATACTATACCTCATTTCTATTCAAATTTATCTTTCTTTATCACTCATAATGATCCTATAATTATTAGAGAGACAATGGATTCACATGATACAAACCTATGGAAAAAGGTCATCATTGAAGAAATGACGGCCTTCCAGAATGGAGCTTGGGATCTAACAAAATTGCTAGTTCAGTAGCAACAAAAGGGTGTTTAAAAGGAATTTGAATGTAGAGGGGGGAGTGGAGAAATACAAAGCTTGATTCGTAGCAAAGAGCTATTTTGATGTAAGAGAAATTGATTTTGGTGATATTTTTTTCTCATGTTACCATGCTAATTTTTATTAGATTTTTTTTGTTGTTGTTGCTTTTGATCTTGAAGTACAAAAAATAGATATGAATACAACTTTTCTACATGAGGATTTCGAATAAGAAACCTACATGAAGTAGACATAATAGCTTTTTGCCAAAGGAAAAGAAGAACTAGTATGCTAGATGAAAAAACAATATAATGTATATATATTTATTTTATTTTATGATTGTAAATAGGGACAACATGGCTCATTTGTGACTAACAAGAAATAAATAAATATGAATATTGAGCCTTATTTAAAGGTGTTTTTATAATTTTTCTAGCATCATTATTGTGTATAGATAGAAAAGTTTGGTTGTATCTTTTAGAACATGAATATTAAAATAGTCTTCAATGGAGCACACTCTTCAAATAAAATATAACACACACACACATACCGAAAACCTCAAACTATAATATCCCTATCCCTTTAACTCACATTTGAAATTGTATGTGCATTTTTTCTTATATGAATAATACACTTTAAAGGAGTTCCATATCAGCTATACATGTGATATTATTTGGAATTTTCTTGAAGCTCCTGACATAAACATCCATGATTATAATATGTAAATGATGTAAATGTCCATGATCATAATACATAAATGATGTAAATGGCCATGATTCTTTCATTGATTCCATGCTTATTAGTAATTTTATGATGTCTTTAATCTATTGCTCTCACAAGATAGTGAGAAGTAGTCCTTAATAGACACTTACATTTTCTTTTATTGAATTTTTAGATTTTAATGTTTTCTATGGCCACCACATAAAGAATTGTCATAAATGAAAAGGTTATAACTCCTATACTAAACTTTTTGTATTTTAAACTTTATTTCTTCTAATAAGAATCATTTCTCAACTTTCTCAGAATAATTTTTGAGAACCCCCAAATGAGAAAGTAAAAAAAAACTCAATTTTACATTACTTTTTTATTTTTTAATCTCAACGCACTCTTTTAATAAAGGATAATAAATATCATTTACAATGATTTGCAAACCCCTATCACTAAAATGGGATTCTCCAAAGAGATAACAAGTGATATCTTTATATTTATTTTTTCATAAATATTTATAATATTAAATTTAAGTTACTTGCATTATTTGTGTTTATTATAATAAATTGATATACATTGTTATGTTAATAGATATGTTTATTTTTGAAAATAACTTTCAAAATTTTAATTTAAATATCAATAATTATTAAGTAGATGGTAAAAGTTTAACCTCTACAAAATATGTTAGAATATTCAGAAAGCAAATGTTGAGATTTATCTTGAAAGTAGTTATGCCTTCTTTATTTTTTTAATTAAATTAATTAAGTGAAAAGAGGTCATACCATGGTAATGGTCCGTAATATTATAACAAAATTATTTATAAATTAAGATTCTTTCATGGTAAAGTGGTATTGAATCCCCATGGTCAATAATCTTATTACATATTTTTTAAATATATTATTCATATATAATAATAATAATAAAAGAGTTTAATTTTTTACCTTTTTCTCTTTCACAATTTTCCACCTGAAATGTATTTTTGAAATAAGTATTTGGATGCCTATCAATATTTATAACAAATTTAATTTATAAAGTCATTCTAGTTTATACATAAATAATATGCCCATTATCATAAAAAAAATTATATATATTATTCACTTAATCAAGCCCATTATAACTATAACTAAGCTATAACTTAATTTTTATAACATATAACTTAAAATATATTATAAAAACTTAATTTTTTATAATATATACTTAAAATATATTATAATATATTTTAATAAAGCACATTTATAGTAATAATAAAATTGTAAATATAACTCGTTATTTTCTTTTATTAAGATTAAGGGTGAGTATTATTATAACCATATAATGTTTGATTCATAAATGTTATTTAAATTGTAATTATTTTTTATTTTTTTATTAAATTTAAAATTATTTTTAATAATAAAATTAGTAATGTAAATTTAAATCTATGGCTTTTGTGAAATAAGATATGTTATCCACATAACAATTTGGTTAAAAAAATAGAGTTTATACAGGTTTACAAACTCTTATTCCATCTAGATCTAAATTATGAAATTTTAAGAGAAATTTTTAATATTAAAATAGTCTTCAATAGAGCACACACTTCATATAAAATATAACACACACAAATATACATAACAAATTGACACTTATCAAAAACCTCAAAGTATAATATCCCTATCCCTTTAACTTCAATTATCACTTGTTTACCTATATGTTCTTTTTCATTTCCATTTCCAAGGAAATTATTTTCCTCTCAATTTCTTAATAAATATTTTCTTCTCATACATATCTATATATATATATATCCCTCATTGTATTTCATATATTTATATCTTTAAATTATCCTTAATTTCTTTTAGTTCCAATTTTTATTTTCTTGTACACACACAAAAGTATGAAAATTAGGCAATGTTAGTTAATAATTATGAAGGAAAATTGAAAGGAGAACAACATTAGAATATTCGCATGTAAAGCATCACTTATATCTATAACATTTCATTAAAAATTTATAATGGTTATAAAATTAGGTTGAAATCAATTAAACTACATATAATATGAAGATAAGTATATATGATGAATAATTTTAAGTAACAACCACTAAAAATGATAAACAATATAGATGAAAACTTAGAATATAAATTGTGGAGAGTTGAAACTTTCGACTTCCATATATGCCAACTTTCATATATATGCTCATATATAGAAGTTTCGCATATATAGAAGTTACCTTCCATATATGTGCAATGTCTTTATATACACATAGACATGAAAGCATTCATATACAAAAGTCACACATATAAAGAAATGAGAGTGAATATAGAAAAATAAACATCTATATATGTGCTTGCATATCTATGTGCATATATAAAAACTTCACATACACAAAGTCTCCCCTCACAAAACCTTACAAAACTTCCCTCCTTTGGAATATGTGTTATGTATTTCCATTTGATCCCTTTTTGAAGGGCCCCCATTAGCACACAATCTCATACATCAGTGTTAGGTAGTGTTAGGTAGTACTGTTTGATCCCTTTCACCTCAGCGAATCATTATAAGTCACCCCCGGACACTAATGTGGTGGCAACACCTCCACAGTGGTTTACCTAAAAACTATAAAATATTTATCTAAAAAAGAGTCTTCCATTCTTAGTGATATGCATTAATCAAGACCATAATATTTACTCAAACAAAACTATTTTTAATGCAAATTGTATAGGCATTTCAAGAATGACTAAGTGGGATAGGATTAACGAGTTGTAATTTGAAGAACCAGAGGATATGATACTATTTTTAGGAGAAGACTTAACACAGACAAAGGTTGATGGGGACCCAATTGTAGTTATTCCATATTGTTGACTTGAGCGGAAATTAATTGAATGAATGTGCACCCACTCAATTTCTTCATAAGTCTCATCAAAGTAAAAAAAGTAGAGGATATCAAACAAACCTATTTTTCAACATATCTCGAGCACGCTATGTGAGTATTTATATATTCTTATAATATATGTATAGTTTTTTCAATATTCATAAATGCTATATCTAATTTGTTGTAATTTTTTTACATATAATTATCAGTGTGCATATGGTTCGGAGTCCAAAAAATAATTATGAGTGCATCCTCAGATCAAAAAAGAAAGTACAATCGACATGAAAGTATTAAAGTTAGTTTCCATTGTTACTTCATTGTCACTTCATTGTCTGATATCATCACACAATACTATAACTGGTATGTTTAAATAGATGTCAGTGTTATTTGTTGTTGAAAAGAAATAGTGACCATATTTGCATGCTCAAACCTACATCACAGATGATGCTACTACTGAAATTGAAGATTTAAGATGATGTCTTTATTCTTTTTATAAGAGACATAAAAAATATTCTTAATGTATATTCTCTCTAAAAATTAAGTTATTCTAGGTCTTCGTTCAAGTGTATAATATTATTATGTGTGTGGCATGTTTGTTGTGCATGGTTGAATAAATTTGGAAATAAAGTCCAAGAAAGGTAAATACAAATCCACATTTTTTGTGCTTTAGGAGAAATCACGGACATATGTCAAGATGATGAATTTGTAAAAAAGGTAGTTGAAAGGCTCTTTGAAGAATTCAATGAACATAATTTTTTTTTTTTGGAATAGTCTAAAACCACTTGGTTAGCCAATGACAAAATATGTAAGTTTCTAGTAGGTGGTTTTAATGACCTTTCTTTTCACATATGTAACATACATAATTCTTTGAAGGAATCTTCCATTGCTTAAATAAGCTTTTGGCCTAGTAGATTGCTTCTAGAATCTGTGAGATTTTTTATAATATTTTGGAGTCTCGAATGAATAATGTTGCCTACATTGGACTATATTGTTCTTTTGTTTCTTTTTGCAGTCAAAAGGATACGTCTTTGCATAGATGTAACAATTTTTTGGATAAAACCCTAGTTCCTTAACATTTTTTTGAATTTTTTGCAGTAAATGGGCTTTTTGGAGGGATTGTAGGATAATATCATGCATACTCACTAATCACAGATTTCAATATGTAGTTTATTTATATCAATATATTCATGAACGAGGATTGGGATTATTCTGGGCGTAGATGCAAGATGGTGTTTTAGATATGCAACATTGTCTGGATCAAGGGTCAGATACAAAAGATTCTGCATTGTGTAATAATATTTTGGAAGTTTTTTTTATGTTACATAATCGTTGATACATATATAGCTTATAAAAATGATCTATTGGTGGAGGATTCAAGCCATAACATTCTTTGGATAAGGCTTTAGATAGTACTTCTATAAGCCTATCAGAATCCATTATAACAATTTTATCATCATGTTTCAATCTATCTCACCACATTTTGACAACTCCTGTCAAACCCCATTTGAATCTTAAGGCCAATTATTGCAAGGAGAGATGTTTTTTGTATTGGAATTCTTATGTCAAAGCCCATGCATTCAATGTTTGGATAATCATAAGAACATCATCCTTTGATTTTCAATCTCGATTAATCACTAGAGAAACATCTTGATTTTCTTTGCTCCAAGTAGGATAATTTTTTTGTATTCAATGGAGAAAAAGGAACTTTAATTGAATAATATACATATTTGCATTTACACCATTTTTTCCAAGCAGACTTGAGGGGTTTTTTACCTTATCTTGACCTGATTTTCTTGGAATTTTGATATCAAAATTTTCAAAGCCATTATGCTCTCTTTTCCTTGAAGATTCTCATTCTTTATGTTTTTTTCCCAACATTTTAATCTCACTAATATATGGAAGAAGCACATATACATAAGACTTGTGCATATACAAAAGTTGTATATATATGGAAGACAAGCATATAAGAAACTTCTGCATATACAGAGATTGAAATTCCGCACAAATTCTATATATGTGCATATCTTTCGTATATGTAAAACTTCCATATATGCACATATCTTCCATATACGCATATATATTTGGTATATTTGTAATTTCCATATATGCATATATCTTCTATATAATCACATATACAGAAACAATGTACAACTTACATAATATTCATATACAACAACCTCCATATATGCACAACTTTTGTATATGTTCAACTTCTGTATATGCATATATACAGAAGTTGTGCACATATGGAAGATATATGCATATACTGAAGTTGTATATATATGGAAGGCAAAGTTGTGCACATGTATATGCATATAATGAAGATATGTGTATATATGAAATTTGTGCATATACAGAAGATATGCACATATATAGAAGTTGTGTCTAACTAGAAGATATGCGTGTATATGAAAGTTGCGCATCTTAGAAGTTGCACATATACGAAAGTTGTGTTGGAAATAATACTGAGAGGGGGGGAGGGTGAATCAATATTAGCAAGTCAATAATATTTCATTTCCATATTCTATTTATATGCACTACTCCAGTGAATGAAACTTGCATGTATACACAATTGTATATAAGGCAACTAACTTATACCATATAAACTTATAATTTAGTTAATTCTTCATATGTTTATCTTTAATCTGTGCATCAAAACATTATAAACGGTAACTAGGAGCAGTAAACACAAAATAGACAGTCACACACATGAACACAAGATATAAGGTGGAAACCCAATGTGGGTGAAAACCACTTGCTGCAATCGTCTCTATCTTTCTTTTAATAAGAAACTTCTTTTTACAATATTTTGTACTGGTACAGTGTTATACTAGTACGCAGGCTTCTACCTATAGAAGGCTACAACCTTCTCTCTTTCTCTAGCTTCTCCTGGAATGGAGCTAAAACCCCCTAGCTCTTGTACTAGCTGATGTACTAGTATGTAGGTGCTGACCTATAGAAGGCTACAACCTTCTCTTTTCTTCTAGGGACCACGTTTCATAAATTTTCAGACTGGATCCATCAATAACATCAATCAAACGTCAAATATATCTGCATCAACCAATCTCCTTTGCACCAAAACTGAATCAAACAATCACTTCTCTGAATGTTGTAACCAGAATACAGTAACAGTAACCAGAACCCAAGCCAGAACTGACAACACTGCAACAACAATCAGAAGTAGCTAAAGCATATTTTATGAGGTGTACGCTACTTCAATGTGACAAACCTACATGCATACGCACTTGTATCAAGGCAAAACTGTGTATACACACTTTTGAATTTCCGAACTGGGGTGTATATGTGCCTTTACTATAATGAACCTGCGTATAGATATGTAAATGATGATTTAACCTTTACAATTATTCAGACATCAGTTATACCTAAATCATCATATTTAAAGATTATGACATGCACCAATTATTAAGATAAAAGATCAAAAACCACACAAAGATACTTCCCTTCAAGCCTTAAGATCTTGACCCATACATAGAACTTATCCTTCATCAAGCGCTCAATTTCATCCTTCATTCAAGTCCAACTGTGCGCCATAACCCAATAACTTGTAATCTTGATCTTGCTCTTCATTAGATATTCAATTCATGAGTGCCTTTGCCTAATGATCTTCTCCTCCTTTTATAGTCTTAGGCCTTACTCAATACCATGGTCCAAAACCACTTAGAATCAATACCTTGGACAATACCTGGGGTCAACACGTCGGACAAGATACCTTGGACCAATACCATCGATCACAATACCATGGACCAAATACCACGGACTAAAATCAAGTTTTCCAACTTGTACACGCCTTTCCTTTCATGAAAGTGCGTGCGTACACCATACGCACCTTTTGGTTTGCGAACCCACGTGTACACATGGCTTGGTCAATGGGAACCTGCGTATACCTCTCTTTCTTCATTCTATGAGCCTGAACTGTGATCTGTCATCTGTGAGAGTTGCCATCAAGGACAACATCTATGTCATAGTGCCCAATCCGTGTCATAATTCCAACAAGTTGTGCATATACGAAAGAGATACAACTTTTATAAATGTGCATATTTTGTATTGCATATCTTCCTTATATTAAAATTTTTTTGTATATGCTCATACCCTCTGTGTATGTACCTATACGAAATATATGCACATATATCAAAGAAATTAATGTATAGATGTTGTGCATATATGGAAGACATACACATACACAAAACATGTGCATATACAAAGGTTGAAGTTTTGCACAACTTCTGTAAATGCACATATCTTCTGTATATGCACATATACTATGGAAGACATATACATATACAAAACCTGTGCATATACAGAGGTTTAATTTTTTTCACAGCTTCTGTAAATGTGCATATCTTTTATATATGCACAACTTCAGTATATGCACATATATTTTGTATATGCGCATATCTTGTGTATATGTGCAGTTTTCGTATATGCGCATATCTTCCATATATGCACAACTTCTGTATATGTTTAACATTCACATATGTTAGAAAATTATATATTACAGAGCAATGGAACACATAAAATATTGCAGAAATATAAACACAGAAAACACATAAAAAAAATAGAGACAGATATATGTGGTTCACCCAATCTGGGCTACGTATATATTACAGAGCAATGGAACACATAAAATATTGCAAAAATATAAACACATAAAACACATAAAACAAGGGAGACATAGATATACATGGTTCATCCATTTTGTGCTACGTCCACGGAGAAACAATGAGTCCTTCGTTTTATATTATCCAGCAAACTAAAGAGATACAACCTACAGCAAATCCACTGTAACACCCTCTTTGTTCTCAATCTCCTCTCTCTTCCTCATTTAGAATATAGATATACGTAGATGCAACACAATTCCCTCATATATAGTGAGGCGTTTCCTTCTAGGGCAAAAAAAACTAAATTAAAGATAACTACTACTGTCAGATCATCCACCTAATGAACGACCAAGATTGACTAGAAATTACTAGACCTTTATAAGGCAATTTTACATCTGTTTTTAGCTTCACGGACCCCCGCAAGGGTGACAAGTCTCCCCCTGCACCCCCCCACGTGGAGGGGTGTACAATTTTCCTGGCATATAGTAGAACCAACATTGTTTAGATCACATAATAATACTTTATCATTGAGGGAAATAAAACAAAGGTTCACTAAAACTTCTAAAAAACAAAATCTTAAGACTAGAAACTTCAACTTGGATTTGAGGAATTAATTGTTTCATCATGACTGGTATTATCCATGGGAAGAGTGGGACCCGTAGGAGGGTTCGTTAAATCCATAGAAGCAGGGTCTGAAATCCAACAACCTTCCACACAACCCAACTGAGAATCAATGTTGTTAAGACTAAGATGGTGATTGGACAATATGTGGTTAATATCTTCAATACTAAAAAAGAAGGTAAGTCTTTTCCAGCTTATCCTTAAACATGAATCAAAGAAATGTGTCAAGTTTTTGATGTAGAGGTAAAGCAAAAAGAAAAGAAAGTTTTTTCTTCCTAGAGTGACCCAAATTAGGAAGCCATTTGTGACGCTTCCCTACAATTTTTGATTCAAAACAATACCCTTTATCCACAAATTCTTAATCTTCCAATAAAAGAATTTCTTGAATAATCTCCAAAGGAATCGAATAAAAAAGGGTAGCTACCGAATCATAGGAAAATCATCGTGATCTTGGGACACCCACATAACCTAGACCACCACGACGCAACACCATTCTTTTTCTACGAGCCATAATGCTCACATCTAGCTGACACAACAAAGAATTAAAGGCTAACGCATGCAAAAAATAACAAGAAAAAGGTCTAACATTTGGTCCTTTGATATCAAACCATAATACCAACAAATCATACCCTAGACTCCAGCTCAAAGGTCCAAATTCAAGAAGAGTATTAAGCTTAGAGAAAAAAAGAGACATGTGAAACCAAAAAAGAGGCCTCCCTCCCAGCACACAGGTTTGTGCATAGTCCAATCCAAAACTCATATAAATCCAAATTCCATAGCCATATAAAAGCCCATGATGATAATAACTCCTCAAAGCACTAGCATATAAAATGACTACAGACAAGAAAAAAACCCTACTATTAGATGAAATATGCAAAAGGAACCAAGACAAGGAACTATGTTAAATAGTCGAGTGTCAGAACCAAGGAAATAAAAAACAGACCTTCACCCCTAACAAACTAAAACCAAACCAAAATATACCTCGGATTCCAACATCCAGAAACCAAGATTAGACAAGGGTAAGAAATACCTTGGAATTGGCTATCTGGTGAAGGTAGCTATGAAAAAAGCATCACCAACTCAAAATTTGGCCCAAATTGAGAATTATGTAGGTACAATACAAAGAACATCGACCCAAAAATGTTACCTCACCCATAAGCAGGATTGACCAAGAAAGTGATAAGCCAAAACCAACTCCTTTTAATCCAAAATCAACATCAATGTGTCACACCGCAACCTCCAAGTAACAAATCTAATACAAGGGAAAAATTGTAGCAAATGAATTAAAATGGATATGTTGACACCTAATCCTCTGCGATTGGGTGAATTTGGAATGTGAACAGTCATCAAGAAGATGAACTGAGCAATCACATTCTTGTATATAACAATAGCTACCTAATGAAATAAAAGAATCAGTTTTACTGCCTTTGGAGAGTTACTACCTGGCCTGACATGGTATCAGAGCCAGTTCTTAAAATAGTTGTAACTCCGTTCATTTCTGCTGTTGTCCTCTGTCGTTCTGACCTGAGCTCTATCCTCAGACGCCTCTGTCATTCTGCCACACCTACACTGCCCTGAATTCACTCAGAATTGAAAATCGTTCCAGCGCCTCTAGGCTCTGTCCATTAACACATCTGTCCATTGAGCTTTCGATGCCAAAGATCTGTTGTGGTGGTTGAAGGGAAAGCGACTACTGTTTGAGGGGACTCGAAAAGATGATATTGTTCAACTCATCTTTGGACTCTGAAAATTAAATCTAGGTTTCTCAAGGTTCCTACTTCTGTTTTGTGAATATGATGTATTTATCTAGACTTGTGCAGCGGATTCGTGGTCATGGCCTTGTAATCTTGTTTTTTTTTATACCCATTTGAATGAAACCTCGATCTGAGGTATGCTTGCCTTTTATTTGCATAAATAGGTACCATGATAGAGCCATTGTAACCTGGAAGCCACTGTTATCACTGCATTACCTGTATTGACAGTGAGTGAGGCATACTCTAGTGTAAAGAATCGCTCCAAAGATTTAAAAATTGTTGTTGAAAAATACTTCCGGCGTAGTGGGGGAACAGTAAATGTTGGAAGTTGATATTTGATCTGCTATCTGCTAACCCCTGCATTGTTTGAATCAAGCATTTTTCTAGTTCTTCGAACCGCGACATATTGTCCACCTCTCAAAATTGCTTGCCATCATTAAGTTTAGGTGATTCCGTTCCGCGGAAGTTTGGGCAGACCCATGAGCTAGGCTAGTGTATTATCCGCCATCCTTACTGGATGCTATATTCTTCTGAGACCGCCCAGCAATGGCCTGACATGGTAGACGGTGTAACTGACATGGTAGACGGTGTAATTGATCTCAGATTCGCCACTAATACCATGTCCCGCGGATGTTTGGGCAACATTTAGCAGAAAGCTCTCAAAAAGAGTCAAGGGATCTCTAACTTGAATGGTTCATGAGGCACAATACTTGCTAAGGTTTTGCAAATGGGGTAGCAAGCTAAGTGGGCTTGATTGTGGAAAAACTCCACAGTTAAGCGCGCTTGAGCCAGAGGAGTTCTGGGATGGGTGACCTCCTGGGAAGTCCTGGTTACCGGGTGGAAGCCCCGGAAGTGATGATTGATGCTATGTGATTCGTTCTCCACATTTCACTAGTTTCAATCCCACTTCTTCACCCCTGTGAGCATCACCCGATGCAATGAGTGCTAAGTGAACTATTCAAAAATCATGAGAAATTAGTCAGTACGACTACCTCTCATGGAAATGGTGTCATACGTGAATGACTTACTTAACGCAGTTGAATCCCAAAAATGATCTAATATAATGCACTGCGTAAACCCCATACTTAAATTCAAAAAGAGTCAAGGGATCTCTACTTGAATGGTTCATGAGGCACAATACTTGCTAAGGTTTTGCAAATGGGGTAGCAAGCTAAGTGGGCTTGATTGTGGGGGAAAACTCCACAGTTAAGCGCACTTGAGCCAGAGGAGTTCTGGGATGGGTGACCTCCTGGGAAGTCCTGGTTACAGGGTGCAAGCCCCGGAAGTGATGATTGATGCTATGTGATTCGTTCTCCACATTTCACTAGTTTCAATCCCACTTCTTCACCCCCTGTGAGCATCACCCGATGCAATGAGTGCTAAGTGAACTATTCAAAAATCATGAGAAATTAGTCATTTACGACTACCTCTCATGGAAATGGTCATACGTGAATGACTTACCTAACGCAGTTGAATCCCAAAATGATATCTAAGTCAAATATATCTGACCAACTGAACAACCAGCACACCAAAATTCACTTCTGCATTTATTTCTCTCATTTACTTCTCCTGTAAAGTAGATGGATGAAGTTATTGCTTGATATTATCTCATTTCAGATATTTTGTAACTCTTTTTTGTATAAATACCTCCCCCTCAGATTTATTCGGGGTTGGTGATATCTCTTCTGGAACTGCACTGTAACTCTGAGAACTCTTCTGAATAAAAGGCAGCTGGAATGCGTTGTTGATGAACTGAACTCTTTGGATGTGGGATTAATGACAATGGACTATGTTGCAAAATTCTTGAATTACTTCATGGATCAATAAGTCCTTTTAACTCATGTTTTACAGTTTTTGTGTTTTTATATATCATCTGTGTTCATAATCTTAACAACAGGGAAAAAGAATAACCCATAACTTACTTCACTGTACTCTATGTTCAATCTTTGATGTTTTTTATGTTTTCCTCAGAAACTAGCATAAGCAGGAATTCTTTATTGCTCCTGTTTCCCCTGGTTCTTACACCTTGAGTATACTTAGGGAATTCTTAATTGCTCCCTGAAATATTCATTCACTTTCCCTCTGCCAACATGATGAAAGACTCTTAATTGCCTTTCACCCCCTGACCTCCATGTCCATCTAATTTCAGTTTATAAACTGCTCCTTGATCTAATTACCTTGCTCTGTAGTAACTCCACAGCCCAATGGACTTAACTTCTCAGACTTTCACCCCTGTGTTATTGAAAACCATCATCCAAAAATCAAAACAAAACCCTGTACATCATAACTAGCCTAAAATACCTCAAAACAAAGCTAAATTATAAAGAGAGAGCCCTCTCTGGGTACATATTGGCTAGAATATGTACCTAAAAGATTGGTCTATGGTTACCTCAGCCGTATCCCCTCCTAAGAGCTTACCTAGGGGACAACCTAAGTGATAACACGATCGATACCTGGTGATATCCTGACTTCAGATCGATCTTGCTGAAATATTTCGCCCCCTTTAGTTGGTCTAGGAGGTCATAAATCTGTGGGATCGGGTACCTATTATGGACAGTGATCTTGGTCAGCACCCGATAGTCAATACAGAGTCTCCAAGTCCCATCCTTCTTCTGTACCAACACGATCAGGCTCCCACAAGGCGATGAGCTTGGACAGATGTGACCTTTCTGTAGGACCTCCTGAATCTGCCTCTTGATTTCATCATTCTCCAAAATGGAGCGCTGATAAATTGGTCCATTGGGTAGCGGTGCACCTGGGGTCAAATCGATGGAGTGCTTGACCTGACAGTGCAGAGGAACCCCTGTGGGGGAGGTGAAGATGTCCTCATACTCCTCCATGACCTTGTCAATCTGTAGTTGTCATGCGAAGGGGCCCTGTCTGGAGGTCGTAGTCACTGTCTTCTTCTTTCCTTGAGGGCGTATCATTAGGAAAACAAATTTCCTGGTTTTGGAAATGAGCTTACTGCATTGTTTTACAGTAATCAAGGAGATGGTGGTAGGCGGTGCTACGTCTGGTATCCTGTACAACTTATTTCCTAATGTAATAATAACAGCACGGGGACTTGATTCATACACAGCATGTCACTTCCACAAGTATGGTTGTCCTAATAATACATCACAAACTTCAAGGGGAGAAATGTCACACAATTCCTCATCCGTGAAGGGCTTGATGTTGTATGGAAGGCGACACTGCTGGCTAACGTGAAGATCATGTCCTTGGTGAAGCCACCCGATTTTGTATGGTTGTGGATGTGCTGTGGTCGGTAAGCCAAACCACTTCATGACCTCTGCTGAGATGAGGTTCTTTTGGCTCCCGCTATCGACAATGAACTGTAGCGGGAAGCCCTTTACCCACATCTAGGAGTGGAAGAGACGCTCCTCCTCCTCTGGATCTTCGGGTTCATTTTTCTGGATCTTGGCGGTAGCAATAGTGGCATTGGGATCCACATCAATGACCTGCTTCCCTTTGTTATTCCCCTTGTCAGGTTCTGACTCAGAGTCGGAACATGCATCTGATTCTGAAACCTTTAGCTCAGCCACTAGTGACTGCTCGGCCCAACACTCACTTGTGTTGTGAGTGGAGCTCTTATGGAACTCACACCATTTTCCCGTGTCCTTTTTCGGCTTCGCGGTGCTATTCTTTGCTTGCAGCTTTGGCGGGTTGTCTTGGGCTACCCCGCATGGGATTTTTCCTTTGTTATGTGGTTTAGGGGTGCCTTTCCCTTGCTTTGGATTAGCAGACCCAAAGTCTCGCTTCTTTTGTTTAAACTTCAGCTCGATCTTCACGGCATATCGGTATGCTGTGTCGAGTGAGTAGATGTTCAGGAATTCCATTTCTTCCTGGATGTACTTGTGCAGGCAACAATGGTATTTGAGTATCAAATGCTGCTCTGAATCCTTGATACCCAACTTTGTGCGAAGGGTATGGAAAATATTGGTGAACTCCGGCACGTCTTGGTCCCTTCCCTGCCGCAGCGTGGTCCACTTTATGTATTCATCCTCATAGCTTCCGATAGGGTGGTACTACTCCTTGATGGCATCCCAGAATGAATTCCAGGTGGGTGCGGCTGAAAATAGTGAGCTAGTACTTTCATCCTTCTGCTCGCATTAGGTTTCCCACCAGTCCTTGACGTGGGGGGTTGCTTTGAGAAGAGCGAAAACAATATTTTCCTTACTCGAAAATTCATGAACAAAAAAATAACCCTCTAGCAGATTTAACCATTTATTTATGGAATCTGCGTCTATCTGACCCTTAAATATGGGGATTTCAAAATTAACTTGTACCTTAAAGGGCGTGGCATTTCCAGAGTAGCTGCTAGAAGCCAATGCGTCGCTTCTGGGTAGCCGCTGAAGGATCTGGGCAAAGTTGTCCATCATCGCGTTTTGTTGTCGCTCGAAGGCTTCTTCAAGCAAGATTTTGATAGGATCTCCTACCCCCTCGTCTTTCTTCTCATCCGCCATGGGAGGCCGTCGGGATTTGCGAGGCCAGTCTTGCAAAGGTTCGACTAGTTCAAGCCCTAACTCCTTATATCCCGACCTTGTTGGGGAAATACAAAGAAAAATAGAGAAAGAAAGCAAACCTCTCTGATACCACTAATCCAGACTTAAATAGGAACGCAACAAATTACAGAGATAACCATAAACAGAGATATGTAGTGGAAATAATACTTCATTTCATTCATGTAAAATACTAAAATATGCTTACAAACAGTAATGGAATTAAACCAGCTAAGGTGATGGTAGCTTATCTCTGAGAAGAGATATGGTGGCTACATGCCTCTGAACTGTCTTACAATGAGGCTCAAGGGCCTTTTTATTATTGAACAATAAGAGAAAACCCTAAACAACCAAAACCCTAACCCGAGGAGATGTACACCAAGAGTTTGTGGGCCCTGTTGGGGTGAGTTGGACAGACAACTTCCTGGGGTCGCAAATTGGTCATATTATCTCCGTTTGACGTGTATGATAGCCCATTGGAAATATCTCTCTGAGGACTATGATGGAAAAGACGATTTTTTAACAGAAAAAATCATTGGCAAACGTTTTTTAGGGCCTCAAAATGGATCTGGAAGTTTATGACCCGAAAAACTACTAAAAATAATAAACTATGCTATAATTAAGGAAACTGAAAAACTAAAAGAAGCACTGGTGGGGATCCAAGTGGAATTAGCGGGTGGCCACCAATATCCACCTGGATCAACAAACCTCTTGAAAAATACAAAGGCGAAAGAAGAGAAAGGCTTCCTATGCCAAGAGGTGAAGCATGCAACTCCACCAGGGTACTAACTAGGCTCGTTGGTAGTGGAGCAATGTGTGTGCTTCTGTGTGACTCCGGCGGGGTACTGTCCAAGCCTGCTGGCAGCGGAGTAACACCAAAGATGAAAACTTATACTCTTAAAATATTCAAGTCACGAGCTAAATTACCCTTCCCGAATTTGAAACACTGTGATCAAGCTGAACTTTTGATTGTGTTTGACTGAGTTGGAAAAAGGTGAACCATGTATGTCCATGGGGTAAGCAGGGAAGCCGAAGTAACTTGCACATTGATTCAATACTCCTCGAAAGACGAAGGCCCTGTGCTAGAAATGAACCAAAATAGAGAAGCTGGAATTCTACCAGTGTGTCACCAAGTGTTGTCACGGCTACAACCACCCTCCAAAATTTTGTCCTACACCCAATTTCATAACCTCCCTTGAGAGTTTCACTTGATGAATGCACACACTCGGGTCTTTTAATTCGCCTTACTTGTTTATTTCATTCAAGTTTTTGCATGTTGATGTCAATGTCATGCTTGTGATCATGTTCTGGTCATGCTCAAGGTCCTTGCTTTGTGTGTACATGTTGTGTTCGCTATTAAAACATATGTCGCACTCACACACAGAGTCACATTCACTATTGTGCAAGTGTCATCATGATCAACCAACGATCAATCACAAGTGTCGCACTTGTCACTTGCACCGTCGGTCAATCATGTTGAACATGTGTGTCTGGATGGTTTGAGTCATCTCATCGTCAAGTCATGTAAGTGTGTGTTTGCAAGATCACATGTGCATCTTTCACTCCTTCACACACTTAGCCATTTTGCTGAAGTTCTGACGACTGGACTCCCCTCTTATAGTCAGACCATCACATTGCCATCAACTCAATCAACTGTCACCCACAACAATGTAGAAGCACCAAGCAAGTCATTTCAAGTTGCGCTACCCGCAAGCAAATCAATTTTCCTTCATGCTGGCCAACCAGAGAGTTTGACCTAGTAGCCACCCCAAGACTCACTCCCCTCAAAAATTGGGCAAAGGCTGCAGACCTTTCTCACTCCACTGGCTGAGAAAAATTTACAGACAAGACAGAAAGACACCCAGTGCCCATCCTTGTCTCCCTCAGAAAATTTCACAGTTTTTCCAGCCAGGCCTCACGACAGCCGACCAGCTACTCACCTAGAAAATTGTGAAGTTTTCATGAGCAAGCTATCTACTGCCCAGCAGTCTGCTCAACTCAAAAACTACGCAGAAGTGACCAGTAGACTAGCCTCCCAGTATCATTGTAGCTTTTCCCCCTAGTAGACTGCCAGTTCCCTCTAGGAATTGTGTAGTTTTTGCTCCCAAGCTCCAGCAGCTGACTGCCTATTCCCCTCAGGAATTGCACAGTTTTTTTTGCCAATAACCTAGCAGCAAACTGCCAATTCCCTCAAGGAATTGCGCAGTTTGTTCTACCAAGCTCCCATTACTGGCGCGTTCAGGAAACTATGCAGATTTTGCCTGCCCAACCTTCCTACAACCCAGACTATTCCCCTAAAAAACTGTGCAGTTTTGTCCTCCAGCTTATCTAGACTTCATGGATAGTAGCTGTCAATCCATATTGCTCATCTTCATCACCCAGTGACTCTTGCACAACTTTCATCAGCAGGGCCCGAAGCCTCCATCCCACCTCGTAACCTTGTTACCTCTCCTGGTCACCTACATTTGAAATGATCATATATGATGGTAGACTAGGAGGTTTTTGGATTTGATGTCATCTCGTCATGAGTGATATCAAGTACACGTACAAAAACAAACATGGCACAATGACGAATGGGATGAATGAAGGGAGCACATGTAGAAGGACAGGTTCACCAATAGATGAACAAACGATGCATGCGAAGAGATGTGCTCAGGAACGGATGATCAAGCAAAGATGTGTTCGTGGATGGACAGACGAGAAAACATGCAAGATGTGCTCACGAACAGATGGACGGATGAACATGCACCTTTCACAAACAGATGAACTTGTCAAGCCTTCCAACGTACAAGTGAGCAACATGAAAAGCAACATTAAGAGAACCAACGACCATCCAATACTTCACTCACTTTTCCATGCGAAGGTGAAGTTGTGACACACCATGAGGACATCCATCACCCAACAACACTGCAACTGGACATGCACACCAACAGCTACACGAATGTACCAACACTGTCATGTCGAGTCATGTCATGTCATCCACATATCTACTGTGGGCCATATTATCAATCAATGTAATGTAACATGGAAGTCCAAGAGACCCACTTGTTGTATGAAGATTCATGTAAAGTCGAAAAGTCATGGAAGTCAAACCATCATGAGGGTAGTTGAACAACCACAAGGGTCAGTTTCACCCTTGGCTATAAACACCCCCACATTTGTACTTTTCACCTCAACTCCTCCCACATAGCGAAGAGAGTTTGTACTATTTTCTTTGACGAGTAAGTAGTGGCTCCAATGCCCCGCCCACAGGGTTAGTGACGTATGGGGTAATGATGTGTCTTGGAACTTTTGCTTAATTCAGAACCCTACTAACAGGCCAACACATTTTCACACATGTATTGTAACTGCTGTAAGACTAATCTTGAACACTTATAATGATGTTTATTTAACGTGTGTCTAGCACTTGAACTCATTCACTTTTTTAATACATATATGTTAATGAAAATGTGTTGTATATGTTGTTAAAGCTATCTCACCCGTGGTGGCTACCTCCCCAGACATCAGACAGACCTTTCAGATAAAAGTTTCTATAACATTTGTTGCACTCGCATGGACTCATCCACTGAGTGTTGTACGTGTTATATTACCTCATGTGTTGTGACTGTCACATTTGTGTAGATTATTCTTTCAGAAGCGATGCACGTCCTGTTGCATTGCATGTTCCTAATAGAGTTGGGACTTCATCCAAACCAACTAGGGACTCACTCCCACCCTCTCCCTCTACACTGAAAGAAACATTGACACAAGTAACACTAGCAATCACTAGGCACATGAACCTCACTTCTCGAAGACAAAATAGACCACTCTCCTGTGCTGGCAAGCAAGAATTTAGGCAAATCCTTAAGATAATGGAAATAGGGCCATCATACTGGATGGGACTCCCACGCCAATGGTGTGAGGTCTATTTGGGACTTTATGCGAGGGTGATCCCTTGAATGTTGGTAGGTCCAACACCGTCAATAGTTAGCCATCTCAAAAGACATCAATTTATTAGATATTTAGTGAAATATGGCAAAATAATATGTTGGGAAATGATTTCTCTTATAACCAGGGAAAATGGTAATTGGGACATAAAGTTCATAGGTTTAGAGAGAGAGAGAATGATCAAAAATTGGGAAAGAGGTGTCGAAGTAATTCTTAAAAATTGTATTCAACATCTCCCTCCCAACTGAAGAAACTGCATGTCCTCATGCAAAATATTCAGGTACTGTTGTTATATCGTTGTTGTAAATTTGTCAAGATATAAGCACCAGCAATATCATCATCAACTAGTCAGTAGCCCTCAGTGGCCATCAACTGATGCGGCCTTGATTCCTCTTCATAATCACACCATCAGTAATGGGGTTGATATTCTTAGATGGAAGCCAAATCAGGGGATACCTAAATCTAAGTCCTATCTAGAAGGATCCCATTGATTTCATAATCAAACATATTCTCAAACCCATGTAACAAAAACCACAAAATTAGGAAACCCAAAAGGGTCACACTCCTACAAAATTGCACTACTAGCCTTTGTACATTTAAGGCATCTAGTCAATTCCCAACGCTTCAGTTGTTCAAAGAGGTTAAGGAAAAATCCAAAAATCCTCCTCATGTAGATGGTTGATTGTTCCCTCATATCAGAGGTACTCAGAAATTTCCTAAATTTAGGCCTCAATTCAGTAGCCATGCCTGGTTCTATTCTTATCCACAAGGTTACCTTCTCTTCGTTGGTGTCATATGACTTCATGGCCAGATGTCATTCTACTTGATTTCTCATGAAAGAGATGAAGGCATGCCACTGCAAGCCCCCCATGTAGGAGAAAATGCGTACAATCATATGCAGGCTAGCGTATTCACAAATCATATTATGTAGAAAAGCTCACAAAGTAAGCTTCGCTCACTAAAATCACATGCATGAAAAACATCTAAAAAAGTCTGGATAGAATTTCCTAGATAAGGTATATTCTCATAGACAACTTTTAACTAAAACAGATAAAAATTTTCACAAATAAAGATTAGATAGGATGGGGAAGGCCTTCTACACCCCAACAGGTTCAGGGTAAGTCTGTATAACTTATCTTTATCATCTGTTAAGTCATGAACTTTATGTTGTAACTGTTGCACTCGTTGCTCCTTTTCCTTCTCAATTTTTTTCCTTTCCCATCTTGTCCACTCTTCCATCAAATTCCTCTTAGCCCATTGTTCTTTGAAAGTATTTACAAATTTTTGATGCTCCTACATCGAGATCACTCCATTTTGCAAAGCGAGTGCTAGCAACTTCCATTTTTGTAATTCTAATATCAAATCGAAAAAGTCTGAACGCCATCATGCTTCAAGATCTTATCTTCTCTCACATGCAACATCAATATGGGGTGTAACAACATCTCAATATTCAATTTTTTCTGCTTCGACTGCTAGTTTTTGTGTAATAGCAGTGTCATCAACAAGTTCTTGTGGATAAGCTCTTACCTCTTCTTCGTGAGGGACCTTTGCCTTAACTGATGGTTCTTGTGTTAGAACAATATCATTAGCAGGTTCTTGTGTATCAGCTTCTAGGTCAATCACTGTGGGACGCTCCGTTTCATCTGTTGGTTCTTGTGTAACAACAACGTTGTCAACGAGTTCTTGTGTAACAACTTCCTAGGGTCTAGTTTGGGTTTCTATCGAGATGGAACTTCTAGCACAAACTTTATACCCAATTGTTTCTAAATTCTTATCACATGTTGTACATACAGAACCTGGTGTAGTTTTTGTTCTCATCTTATCATAGCCTTTGCCAAATTATCCAGACCTTGGACCATTGTTTCTACTTTACTATCCTCTAATTGTTGCCTTAATTCTTTTTTCCCTTTCTAATTTTTCAATTTTACACAACAGGGTTTGGGTCTCATCCTTACCTAGTAAAGGAACCTCTTCAACATGGGCATGTACTTCTTCTTTTTGCTCCCCTTCATCCTTATGCTTGCTTGACCTCATTCTAGATGGAGACATGGGCTCTAGCTGGGTACTGACTCTGACCCTCATTTTTGCTGTCCTACCACCTATTGGCTTTTGCAGTGATATTTTTGTGATTCTACTCCCATATGATTTCCTTTTCTCTTCAATCACCCTAGATTCGTTTAGAGTCTCAATGGGGGTTTCAGCTTTCTTCCAGCATGAATTCCTTGTCTTTCTTCTCATAAACTCTTCCCAGCTCCTGCTTTGGCACTCTAGGGTGTCCATTATGATTCATTTTATAAGGTAGTTCTTGGTGAAACAAGTTTATGGATGCGAAGCAACCTTCACAACCACAAACATACGCTTTAGGTTCTCTAACATGAAATATGGAAGTTTAACCAATTTCCTATGTCAGAGATGGTTTAATAGTAGCAAATGATAATTAAACACTATTGTCGCTTGTCCTTCGTAAGTAATTTATTTGATAATGTATAAGGAAACCTCTCCACATGGATGAGGAAGAAACAATCAACCAATTCCCCTACACTTATTCTCCAATTGTTCCTCCCCTTGCAGAAATTCCGCCTTGAGGGAAGGATCTTTCATTTTCTTGCTGAACCATATTTTTCCTTCAGATTGCAATGTTGCTACTATGGAAATTACTTCTTCAGTGAATTTTAACTTCAAACCCCTGACCTCCGTCTAATTCCTGTTCAAATTCTTGGCAAACTCCAGGGCAACAATTTCTTTCGAACCTTTGATTCATTCAAAGAATTCGAACCATCCTTCCTCTTTAAAAATCTGGCATGCCTCCAGGAAATTCTCCAATGCTTCTGTGAATTGTGCTCGTGCCTGACTGCCACTCCTCCCATATATGCTTCAGATAATACCCTATGTGTTATGTCTACTTGCTCTTCTAAGAATTATGTGAAATAAAGACATAGTGCTTCGTTGGGATAGATATTAGGGCAATAACAGAAAGGATGTTAGATTAGGGGATTGTACGATATTCTTTATGGTCTCATTATTAATCCGAGGTCATGGAAGTCTTTCTTAAATGTAATTTAATCCTATAGCACGATTGATATAAAAAGATGATAATGATTACAGGATTTTCCAATGATTACAAGGTCTATCACTTTAAGTTTGATTTAAATTACAGATTGCGCAATGATTCACCCTCGCCCCGAGTTTTAATGTGACGATCATCCTTAGCCATCAGATGGAACATCATTTTAATTTCCATAATCGTTAAATAAATAAAAGCAATATACCTTTCGAATGACTCACCGATGGTGATGTGGCGGAAAAGTACTGGTGACATGATTGATTATGTCGCAATATGTTGATTAGGTCATTTATTCTGGCAGAAACATCCTGGTGATATCACTTGTTAAGGTGAATGATTTTGACCAATTCGCTGCTGCAAATTGTTAGTTGTTAAAGGTGTAACAACAAATGTAATTGCTAATGCTACTCTTTACAATAGAACTCCTATTTACAATACTTTGAAAAACTTGTAAAGAAAGAAGGAAAATACTTAAGCGTGTAATAGCATAAGATAGAATGTATGAAATACATGATGCCATTACAAGGAAAAAAATGTGTAACCGCTACATAGTGGTTTTCAACTGTTACCATTATCTGCATGTGCCCCTATAAGAGGTTTTAACATACAAATTTATTATTATTATTATTATTATTATTATTATTATTATTATTTTGGTGTATCAGCTACCAACAGAGTTGGTTTTCAGTTGTTACACTTATTCAAGATTAAAAATTTGGCATCGCAGGAGAACTTTCCCCTGCTCCTATAATTTGAAGATCAAATTCCGAGACAATGTTGGCAAATGAATCCTTTGAATATGGTTTGTGATATAACCAAAGAAGATTCCCATTAGCAAGTAATGGTGTCTTAGAATTGTCGATGGTAACTAAATTCACAGTCCCATTGTCAAAGACCGTATCAACTTCATAAGGACCTAGCCATCTGGTGCAGAGCTTCCCATTTAAATCCTTGAATCGTGAATCATATAGTAGAGCCCAATCTCCTTTCTGAAGCACCTTCTTTTTTATGAATTTGTCATGCTCCTTAGCCCTCTATTACTAGATGATATATGTTTGTTGAATGACAACCAACCTCTTTTCAGCAAGTTCATTTAGCTGATTTAACCGTTGTTTCTTTGTTGTAGCCAAATCTAGATTCACTTGTAGTGTTTTTCTTAATGTATTTATTTCGAACTCTATGGGAAATAAAGGATTTTTACCATACTCTAATTCATACGGTGAGAATCTTGTAGTGTTCCTTCATGTAGTCATGTATGCCCACAATGATTCTAGTAGTTTATCAGCCCAATTCTTTTGGTGGCTGGCCACAATCTTTGTAATAATTCCCTCAATAACCTTATTGATGCTTTCCATTTGGCCATTTTCCTGTGGATGATAAGGTGAAGTAATCCTATGACAATTTTTGTATTTCTCAACTAGCTTCTCGATAAAATGATATGTGACTTGCGGCCTTCTGTCTATCACTATTTCCTGAGGAAGCCCAAAGTGAACAAAAATGTATTTAAACAAAAATTATGAAACAACATGTTCTATGGATCTGGTTAGTGCCTTTGCTTCAAGCCACTTTGTGACATAATCTGTGAAAACCAAGATGTAGGACTTTTGTTGAGATGGAGGATTAATTGGCCCTACAAAATCCAAGGCCCTCTTCTCAAATGGCTCTCAAACTATTTGAGGGTGTAACGACATCTCATCGGACTAGAGCGGTTGACCCATTCTCTAATAGATGTCACATCCTTTCACAAATTTCTTTGTGTCCTGAAATATAGTAGGCCAATAGTACCCTATTGAAAGCACCATATACCTTTTCCATTTATTTGCAAATTGACCCCCCACAAGGTTCTTCATGACAATATTTAAGGATATCAAATATTTCATCCTCCCTCACACAATGCCTGATCTAATGATCTAACCCAGTGTGATAGAGGTTTCGTTCGATCCAAGAGTATCTTGCTCTTTGTTGAACAACTCTTTTCTTCTCGTGCGAGGATAGGTGTTATGGGAGTCTTCTTATAGCAAGATAATTAGCTATGTCTACATACCACAGTGAGTGAGTTGAAATAGAAAAAAGATATTCATCGGGAAAAGAATCTTCAACATGCATGCATTCATCACTAATAGTCAACCTAGAAAGAAAATCAACCACTACATTGTCTTTCCCAGGTTTATCTAGGATTGTTATATTGAATTCCTGTAAGAACAATAACCAATGCGTAACCCTACCATTAGTGATAGGTTTATTTATTAGAAAATGAATGCAAGAGTGGTTGATGTGTACTAACACTTGATATCTTATAATGTAGTGTCGAAATTTGTTGATGGAATGCACTACTGAAATAAATTCTTTTTCTATCACCGTGTAATTCAGTTCAGCTAGGGTCAAATTCTTGCTTATGTAATAGATGAATTAAGGTTTTTTTTTCCCTCTTGTTGACCCAACACAACTCCCACAACAATATCAGATGCATCTGTGGCTATATCAAATGACAAACTCCAATTTGATCCTCACAAAACAAGGGCTCGTGATACATACTTTTTCAATTCTGTAAATACTTGCTCAGATTTCCCTGTCCTAACAAATTCCACGTCTTTAACAAGTAGAGAAAATAAAAGGGATGAAATTATTGAAATTTTTTCTATAAACCTTCTATAATACCCTGCATGTCCCAAAACACTGTGTACCTCTTTTTGTGTTTTGGGAATTGGAATTTTGAGAATTACCTCATTATGTATGGTCTACTTTAATTCCATCAACAAAGATAAAATGTCTCAGCACAATTCCTTCATTCATCATCATGTGAATTTTTTTGTACTTAAAGCAACATTAGTTTGTACACATCATTCTAGTACCTTTTCAAGGTTAACTAATGTTGTTTCAAAGGCTTCACCATAAGGTGTAAAGTCATCCATGAATACTTCTAAAAAGTCATGTAACAGATTTGAAAATATTCCCAATATTGCCCTTTGGAAAGTTGTTGAGGAATTACATAGTCCAAAAGGAAGAACTTTGTATGCAAAGGTTCCCAAAGGGTAGGTAAAGGTGGTTTTATCCTGATCTTTTGGGGCAATCTGTATATGATTGTAACCACTAAACCCATCTAGAAATGAAAATAATTTATTTCCAGACAAGGTATCAAGGACCTGGTCTATGAATGGAAAATGGAAATCGTCCTTTTGGGTGGCCTTGTTAAGTTCTCTATATTCTACACAGACTATCCACTTGACATTCTTTTTAGGGACAATGACAAGTGGGGATACCCACTTACTATCAGAAATTGGAGAAATGAAGTTAGCATTTATGAGTTTTTGCAATTCTTCTTTTACTACCTCCTTAATTGTTAGGTTCATACATCGATGTGGTTGTCTAACTGGATTGAAACCCTCATTTAAATAGATATGGTGGGTGCATAGGCTAGGATGAATTCTTTTGATATCTGTGTAATCCCACACAAATACTTCTGTAACAACGGTAACAACATTTTGTTTTGTTCGGGAGTTGGGTTCGGTTTAACATTCATATGTTTACGTAGTTCTATTTCAATTGGGTTGCTCTTGATGTTCAGAGTGGTCTTCATATGTTCAAAGCTCAAATACTCCACAACCTCTTCCTCCCCCAAGTCCTCAATAGAAGTAACAGAAAGAGGATTAATGATAAAACCATTTATAATATCATCTTCTATCTCATCCCTAAATTATTGGGCTTTACCGAGGGTAAGAAGTGGCTGGGAGTTATCTGATTCAGGTTTGAACTTATCCCACAAGGGGTTTCCCAACTCCCTACTTGGCTTTGTAGGGGGATAAAGGATGAGGTTTTTCATAGTCTGACCATATGAAATTGTCATACAGCATGACCTACAACCTATAAATGCAACTGCAGTGGCCAACCAGGGTCTTCTAAGGATCTAGGGATGCCCCCCTAAATTTTATTTGGGTTGCAACAGAAGAAAATATGTTAGATATCTCCAGGAATTCACTGTAATAACTACATCTTCTAATACCCCTTCTGGTTTAACATGGGACCTGTCTGCTTATTCAAGTATGGTAGGTGTTTGTCTCAGCCCATTGAAACCTAGAACAATAAAGACTTCTTTAGTCATTACGTTAATTGCTAACCCTAAATCAATTAGTGTATATGGGATGGGCGTCTCATCAATGTAAATGGAAATTGTAGGATTCCCTGGATCATTATATTTAGTCAACAGAGAATAAAAAATCATTAATTTTGATAATTCCCCCATCACATGGATAGGACAGGGTCTTTAGGATTTCTTTCATGTTTTTTAACACGCAGGTTCCTTACTATTTTCAAATAGATGGGAACGTCCTTGATAGCTTGCGATAGGGGAATTCTAATGTGTGGATTTTTCAACTCTCTAACAAAATCAAAGTCAGGCTAGGAATTCATCCTAGTTTCTGATAATGTTTGTCGATATGAATGGTCCTTAGTTACTGTAACAGTTGGGTCAGGTGATATATATGTACCAGCATTATTAGGGTTAGCTGTTACAGGTGTAACAACATCACCTTGACCTACTATAGTAGTCTCGTGAGAGTCCACAGGACCATCGTTAGGAGATTCACATTCTTCCTCAGTGATAACAAGTGAGGTTTTTACTACTTTTCCGAATCATAGATGGATTTCTTTACATTCAACGGGAGTGATGTAGTAAATTTGGAAGGAAGCGGGAGTTTCTAAATCCTGGGTTGCCTTATTATTTGGGTTAGGATTAGGTTGTACAGGTAATTGGGGTCGTATGGGAGGTGTAGCAGCAGGTGTTGAGAGAGGTGGTAGCATAAATTATTATTATATTGGTAATGCAGAAGGGGCTGGACCTAAATAATTTCCTCTCCAATTTTGGGGCCAAGAATATGACTAAGATGGAGGGTATTGAAAAGGTGGAGAGGGAGACCATTGGTTCCATGGTGAGGAAAATTGAGCTGGAGGAGGAGAGGAATATTGCCATGGAAATTGTTGTGCATTATATACATTATTCCATGGATTAAAAGAAAAATCTTGAGACATACCTAGTGGTCGTGTCTACCAAGGCTTCTTGGACTGAATGAAGTAGGATGACTAGACTTACTCACTTGATTCCTTGAGCATTATTTTCAATCTAGGAATCTCTGGGAACTAGCCTATACAATGATCCAAATCACAAATTATGCACAAGTTGATATTTTCGACTTTACAATTCCTCAAGGAATGTTTATCCTTACATTTCAGACATAATATAGCCAAAGATTTCTTGAATTCATCCTGTGCCTTTTTTACTTGTGTAGTTGTCAGTTGGGAAGATAAAGTACTGAGGAGGTTAGTGTTAATATTCTGGAACATGTTCTCGATCTTGGCTTTGATCACACCTCTATTTTTATATTTTTTCATTCGAATGAAGGTGTCCCGTGTCATGCTTCTTCCTCATGATGATCCTCTCAAGCATCTTAAGCAGCGTTTTATTATCTCCTCAAATGATTCTTGAGATATATCTCCCTTCTCATATCCAAATCACTATGTTTATATCTCTGTAGATTATAGTGGAATTGCTCCACAAAATCCTCCAACCTTTCTTCTTCTTTGTGTGTCATCCTGAATATTTCTTCCCTCAAGTCCTTGGTCCAACAATAGCTTTGATATTTTGAGAGAAAGGTAGTTTTCATATCTCCCCATGTCCAAATAGTAGAAGAGCCTAGTCCCATGAACCATATTAATGTTGCTCCCTTTAGAGTAGCAGGGTAAAATTTCACCTTCTGAGCATCCGAAGTATAACTATATCTCCTACATAGGATATCAAATTCAAACAAGAATGTATCAAGATCTTCTATAGTCATTCATTGAAAAGATGGAAGAGTTGATAAGGGAATGTTTTTCGTGGGAGTTTCGCCCCTTATATCACCTATTAGGAATTCAAAGGTGGTAACAGTGGCATCAGTCCTAGTATTTTTATTGTCGTTAATGTCTTCCATTTTAGATTCCCTTGTTTCTCGGTTTGATGAGTCTACTCCCAAATATCATTCAGGTGAGTGTTCTGCAGATGAAGATTCTTGTGATGATTGTACAGGATGCTCCAAGGCTGGCTGTTTCACAACACTGCCTGAATCTGGGTATTGATAAGTAAAAGATTTCTTTCCAATTTTGGCTCTAAGTGCTCCCCACTAGTTTTCCCTTGGCCTTTAGATCCAAATTCATAGCCACTAGTTTCTCTGTGTTGTTATCGAATTGAATCTATAGTTTCAGGGGTATGTATACTAGTTTGAGGATGATGAGGTCTTAAGACGGAGGAACCAAATGCTTCTGACCTTAATATGGGAGTAACAACTTTTTGTGGTCTTGTTTTTCTTACATCCCTACGTGAATTTGATTGTTCTCTCTCATATTATGAAATTAATTCCTAAATGAATGTTTTCCTCCCTAAATTTATGCTTTTCTTATTCCTTTTATGACTTGTTTTTCGTGTAAGTTTATTAGAGTTATTATGTTTCATGCTCTTATGTTCATACACTCTACACATGGACCCTATGTGTAATTATTTCACACTCCAAGTGCCTCAGTAGTTACAGTGGCGAGCTTTCTCAGGTATGTTAGAGTGATGCACAGGTTCTTACCTCTCATCTTACCGCCCAACATCTGTAAGAATGAGGACACTTCTAAAAAAAAATTCAAAAGTTAACACACCCTAAGTGTTCTAATGATCACCATGGTGACCCTGCTCAGGTATGTTAGAGCGATGTGTTGGTTCTTACCTCTTGTCTTACTGCCCAACACATGTGCACTAGAAACAATATACTAACAAAACACACTGGTTGACGGTATCGTCAACTGCCTTCCCTGACAACAGCGCCAAAATTTTGTGACATTTTAATCAATGTTTGATTTGACTAAAATGCAAGCATTTAGTTGTCAACTAGGGTAAGTCTATTTATTTCAAAGGTGTCTTCACTATCTGTGCCAATACATAACAGCCAGGGAAATAAATGATAGAAAATGTTGTTGAACACAATTGCAGAACTTAAAGAACTCATGCAGAAATTAAAAGGTCTATCTACAAGAGTGAAATTCATTGATAACACTTCATGTTTTTCTACAAGAACAGGCACACCACACATCATTAATTAAACTACATCATCTGATTAAATATTATAGTTCTAACCAATCCTGTGTAACAACATATAATGAATCTGAAAATAGAAGTGCATCAGTACTACAATTCATACAACAAAATTAATGAATCCACACTTAAAATAAAGACAAACCAAACAACTAATCTACTACTATTGCAATCCCTGCTAAAGAGGAGGGACCTTCCTCCCTAATAGGGTGCAGGGCTGAAATGGAAACTAGTTAAAAACTCAACATGAGATCTATATGAACATCACTAGAAGTGTTTTGTACTCAAAATGACTAGAAATTACAAGATCAAAATTTCGATGTTGTTCATGTGTTTCCGTTCCCTTTTCATGGAACCAAACCTTTTTATAAAGTTTACAATCCCCAAAAATCAGGGAATAGATCAGTCATGAGAATATCACGATTTTCATGCTGATCAATATTAAGAGAAAAATAGAAAGTGTTAAATACATTTTCCCAATAAAATACCAATTCAAGTTACACCATCTCCAAAATAATAACTGTTGAAATCTTTTGATTGTTCGTAGATAATTCACGATTCTTGACAACTGTCTTTGAAGGCAGCAACCACGGTATTTTTCAGTTGCAGTGTAACAACAACTCGAGGTGTAACAACAAAACTTCAGAATATAACAACAAATCCTTGAAGTGTAATAGCAAGTAATAGCAGCACATGCTCATCCTTAGTCCTTAGTTTTAGGCAACACCTAAAAGGAAAATAACCAGAAAACTTATTCCACAATTCCCTTGGCTAGCCATCTCAAAAAGACATCACTTCATTCGATATTTAATGAAAGATGGAAAAATAATATGTTGATAAAGGATTTCTCTTATAAAGAGGGAAAATGATAATTGGGACATAAAGTTCATAGGTTTAGAGAGAGATAATGATAAATAAATGGGGAAAGAGGTGTCTAAGATATGCTTAAAAATTGTACGCAACAGTGGTGCCTCTAGAGTGGCTTCCAGATGAAGATGTGTCACCTGTGTGCATCCCTCGAAGGATCTGGGCAAATTTGTCAATCATCTCATTCCTTTATCGCTTGAGGGCTTCCTCGAGCAATATTTTGAAGTGATCTCTTGCTCCCTCGTATTTATTTTCTTCCACCGTGGGAGTTCATCGGGGTTTGCGAGGTTGGCCTTACAAAGGTTCAACTAGTTTGAGCCTAACTCCTTACACCTTGACCTCATTAGGGACATGCAAAGAAAAACAGAGAAAGAGAAGGCCGCTTTGATACCACTGATTCAGACTTATGCAAGAATGCAACAAAATGCAAATATAAACATAAACACATAGATGCAGTAGAAATAAATCTTCATTTCACTAATATCAAAAACTGAAATATGCTTACATAAAGAATGGAAATAAACAAGCTCGGGTGATGGCAGTGTATCTATGAGAAGAGATGTGGTGACTACATGCCTCAAAACTATGCTACAATGTGGCTCAAAGGCATATTTATGATTGAGAAACAATGGAAAACCATAAACATCCAAAAACCTAATCATAGGAGATGAAGCACCAAAACTATGGGCCCTGTTGGGGAAAATTGGTACATCAACTTCCCAGGGTCGTAACTTTGGCATACGATCTTAATTTGGCACGCACGATACCTCGTTAGAAATATCTATCTGAGGAATATAAATTTTGACTGCAAATGTAGTTAACAACTCATGTTTTCCTGTTTTCCAAAATAACATCATTTAGGGCCTCAAAACAACTCTGGAAGTTTAAAACCTGAAAAACTTCCAAAAATAGTAATTTGTGCTACAATTAAGGAAACTGAAAAACTGAAAGGAACAATGGTGAGGGTCCAAATGGAATAGGTTTGTAGCCACCAATATACACCTAGATTAGAAATTAAATTAATTTGAGAGCTGGGGTCAAATAATGTTTCTATTTTGGTATGTTTAGACATGACCCTAATATGGAAAAATTCACTCCTCTTCCATTCATCAACATGAGATTATTTATAGAAATTGAACTAGAATGAATTTTAGAGCTTGAATTAACATGAAGAGAGTTGTTACCTTATATGCCCACAACTATAATCTGCATCTCACCTTTGGAATCAGATCCAAGATCTTGTTGCACTGCAACAATCATCTTCTACTTCCCTTTTCCACCATATTTTTTTGGCTTCAATTCTGGATGCAGCTTCCAACAATTCTCTTCATGGTGCCCATATTTGTTGCAATGTGTGCAAGATGGATTTCCCTCTTATTTATTTATTGTAGTTGTCTTATTATCCTTTCTCTTTCCTTTTCCTTTGAATTTGTTTTTATGAGGTTTGGATGATCCTCCTTGTCATGTTTACCCCTGCTTCCAAGATGGATAGATTTCACACTAGCCACATCAATAGTAGTGGGTAAAAACAATAATAAATAATGCCAAAGATAAATATGTAAAGAACCAATATATTTCATCACAATCTCAAGTGAATCTAAAGGAATTCCTAGTGCTAATGCTTGCTACCTAAATTACTTTATGAAACTTTAAACATTTTGGCCTTTGCCAATCCTAAAATATTGACATTCCATCATGGCCTTTTGTTGATATCCCAAAGGATAGAATTGATCTCTCAATGCATAAACAAATTCAGACCAGGAAGAAAGGATTTTACCCAACTGTTTGCTACCTTTCTGAATTTTCTCTCCCACCATATGTGAGCAGTGCCTCCTAGTTGAAGAGATGTTAACTGGATCTTGGCCTCATATTATTTGATATTTTGTATCTGGAAATACACATCAAAATATTTTTTCCAATTATTTAGCTTTTATGCAGTACATTCTCCATTAAACATGGCCAATTCAAACTTTACATCCAACTTATGAGAAGGCTTTTTAGAAACTTTTCTATGTTGATTATTAGAATGGTGAGATGAATATAAAGAAGTCAAATATTCAATGGAATATGGAGATGGAGGTTCAAGAGGTTCTCGTCCATTTTCAAGATTTATGGAAGCACGGTCCTTTGCTTTCTCTTCTTTCTTTTTTTCCTTCTTTTCTAATTTCTTCTCATAATCTGGCAAAAATTTATCTACCTTATTTTCCATGGTGTAGAAAGCTTTATGGAAAACTTGCTCATTCTTACTAGGGGAATTTCCATATTCCATTTTACTTCATCATGTTGCACATCCAATCTCTAGGTTAAATGACTTGAGTTTTCCTTCACCCTTTTTGAGCTTGGACCTAGTTAGCATTCACACTTGCAATTCACATCAACAAGAAGACTGCTATGATACCAAACATGATCTAGGATCTTTACTTCATTGATGTTTTTATAATTTCATGAAAATAGTATGTAAAGTCATATGTGCAAACACTTGAAGAAGAGGAAACATAAACGATACCATAAAGACAATGCACACAAAAATTTGATAATGGATCTTGCCTAGTGTGGACTACATCTACAGGCCCTACTCCAATAGTGAGGAGGCCTCTTCATTCATCTCAAAAAAAATCAAATGAGTACATTGAAAAATACATCATTATACCTCCAATTCAAGGAGTGACCTGAAAATGGGCTACTCATATCCAAAAATGGACTGCATAGTGAAATCCTCTCGAAATTTTAAGAAATTTGAGTATAAACCTGGCTATATTTTGTCACCTGAAACTATGGCCCCTTAGGGAATCTAAAATATTCCACAACATATTGTTTCAGAAGAATATTCTTGGAATATTCCCTCCTATAACCCTGAAGTGTGGTTCCCAATGTGTAGGGTTTTGTCATCAAATCTTGGTTCCTAGCACACAGGTTCCACCTCCCTCCACATGAAATTTCGCTAGCCTTCTCCTCTCGTTTGTGAAAATGGTTTGGATTTATAAGCATGTTGGTGGACGGAGGTTCCAATGAAGTGTCATTGGCCCAACGGTCCCCCTGGATATGTTAAGTTATTAGTTGTAATCCAATAGGGGCTTTAAACTCTGCAACCTCATATCTCTTTGTTGTTCTATTATATATAGTGAAAACAATTGTGAAATTGTTTTTTATCGGTGTAACCGTTACCCATTTGATCGCATAGGGTAACCACTCATAGCCATGCCATCATGTTGCCAAAATTTCCAATCTTCTATGGGGGTTGGGTTGGCCCTTTCAGCTTCCACAGTGGTGCCATGTGGCACCATTTCATTGGGCCTTGTGGCATCACCTCATTGGTAAAAAAAATGTCATATGGTGTGTCTCTGAGGCTGAAAAGTGGCACATTATGATTGGCTCATGTGGTATTGATGGGAAGTTGATAGAGCTTCCAAATGGAAACCTGTTGGAGCACCATGTGGCACCCTGTGGGGCCCACCTGCATAAACGTTTTATTATTTGGCCCAAACTTCAGATAGGCATAACTTTCGCATATGGTGTCGGAATGAACTGTCATTTGCACAATTGGATTCAAAATGATGAGTTCTTCAGTTTGGTATGGATATTGCCAATATTTGAAGACTTCAAATTTTTGGCCTTTTGGAATCCTCCTAGATCAAATCTCTATAGAAGGATGGCATTGTATTATCATCAAATCTATCATCCAAGATCTATTATTGATTTTATTTTATGAGTTTTTTGAAATATGAAGTGTTTTTTAATAGAAATTTCAAGGTTTATTTGTGTGACTTCATAGTGATATAAATGCTCTCATTCAAGGTCTCTTATTAATTTTGGTTTATGATTTTTTTTTTAAGAATAAAGTATTGATTTTGGTTTATGATTTTTCTTTTAAGAATGAAGTATTGTTGATTAGCAAATCTAAAGTTTATTTTCAATAATTCATAGTACTATAAATGCTAAATTGATATTTCTTGAATTAATAAGGATAGTTTATGTTTATATTTCTTAATTGTGTTAAGAAATATGAGGTGAAACACTAAGCATGTATAAATTTAAATGTTATTATTAATACATATTAATATGGAAAAGTTCAAATTACTCACACTAGATATTATTGTTATTTGATTGTTAACATGTATAAAGGTGTACATATTCTACTCACTTCTATATTTGAATCTATAACTTATTAAGAGAAAACATATATTTCAAACCATTAAACCCACTAACTATTTGATAAAAGATTTTCCATGCCTACTTAAAATCAACATAGACATATTTGAAAAATTCATTAACTTTTAAGGTAAAATACATTTTCTATAATGAAATTAAGGTAAAATTAAAGTATTACCCATGTTTAGAAATTCACATGATTCTTTCCTAACTTTAAAATTTTAAATAAATAAATAAATTATATTGGTTTAATTTAAAAAAAAAGGCGAGTTAAATAGTAGGAAAAAAAAAAATTAAAAAAAATATATATTGGTTTAATTTAAAAATAAAAAAGTAATAATTAAAATAGTAGACAGAATCAATTATAATCTTGTTTTTTTTCCTGAGAAAAAATTGTAACTTTTCATTAATTTTGAAAAATTACATATAGTAGATGTCATTGGCATCACTATTGGCCAAAGCCATTTAAGTAGTAAAAGCAAAGTGTACTTAATATGTCTAGTAACAGAAAATAACAAAATTATATGCATAAATCAACATAATTTAACTATGAACGATTGATAATAAACCAACAAAACAATTAGGGCCTTTGCCGCCTAGAATATGCCCTATTGATGTATATATATACCAATTACCAATTATAATAGGATATGCCCTATTATGATCTTGTTATATATATATACCTAAATTGAAATTCAGTAAATTAAATGAAACAATTAAAACATATTCATAAAAACATATGATTTTCTTTCTAATTGGGTTTTGAAAAGCATATTCATAAAAATATAAGATTTTCTTTCTAATTGGATCTAGAAGCTATATAGAGTTTAAGATGATAGAGATTTTGAAATGAACCGTTAGGAAAAAAAAATTAATACAATATTAATCTATTTCAAAAATAATAAAATTAGGGGATGTCTTCCTTATTGTTACATTTTAAATATAATTAAATAATACTTATGTTAAAAATTTAAAAATTTGTAATAACAAAAAAAATCATTCTGGTTATAAACCAATGTTATATAGTAGCTAATAACTATGGCTTAGTTTAAACATAGTTAAAATAGAGTAAAAATACTAAATGCGTGTTATTGTTAAGATTTAGGATCCAATTAATTTAGGTTTTATTGGTTAGTAAATTGAAGTATTTTTTTAAGTGTAATTCGGCATCATGATAGTGGAAAATATATATCCTACTCGGCTACAATAAACCTATCATAGCTCAATTGTCAAACTAATAATGATTTCACAACTAAATTATGATAAGTTTTCTCATTTTTTAGATAAAATAAATAAATATTCTCATTATTCAACTTTCAATTTTAAAATATCTTAATAAATGAGAATATCTATAACAACTATGAATATATAGACCAAAATTTGGTCTCATAGAAGTTAACCACCACCATCACCATCATCATCATTCATATATATATATATATAATTTAATTTAACTAAACTAAACTATTAGATTGTTTACCTTTTTCATAACTATTATATTTAAAATATTGTAAAATTTTATAGGTTTAAATATACTAAGGAATTAAATATGCACACTTTATTAAAATATAAAATTATAAGATAATTTTTTGTTTATTAATATATAATTTTATTTTTATCAAAATTATTGTTATAATTAAACATTAATTTTTTGAATTTTTTATTAATTAACTTATTCAAATAAAATATATATTAAGATTATTATTATATTAAATATTTTATATTTAAATTTTAAAAATATAATTAGTCAAATAATTAAGACATATTTTTTAAGTTAAATAAAATATATACAATACAATCAACTTTAATTAAAAAATATATATCTTATAAATAAAAGAAATTAATACATCATTTTAATATATCTAATATCCAATTTAATAATATTTTACTATTATAATAATACTAAATAATTTATAAAGCAAGCCAATACATTATTCTTTCACAATATTAAGTGTGGAGGAAGGTCCCCGGCTGCGGGTGATTAAATGGCGATTTAATGCGGGGGCGGCCTCATTACTGGGCAAGTGGTCGCCCAGATCCGCCAGATGTCGAGGAAATCCTCGAGCCTACTACCTCCGTCCGGCCATTATCAATGCAGCTCTTAATTCGCGTGGGCAACTTGTCGTCTGCCGCTCTATTTCAGTCATTCACCTCGCCCCTCCGGTGCACTGTGTGTAGTTGGCTTGCGTTGGGATGTTAAGCGTCTAGAATGTCGATCCTTGGGTCTTTAAGAGCCAGCCTCCGCTGGGTAGGCAGCCTCTATGGTCTGTGCATTGTTTTCTTTGGTCGTGGATGATTTTCTCCTGTGTGTCCAAGCTCACGATTGAGCCGTGGTTGCGATTGCTAAGGTTCAGACCTCGACCCTCTGCTCAGAAGGCCTTGGTCTCTACCTTGGGGCGCCCGGGCTCTCTCGTCTGCCCGCTTCAGTTTGATCTAGTCTGTGTATGCATTACGCCCCTCAGTGCTCTGGGAGATTCCCTGCTTCAGTTCACGGTGGTAAGTTTCGTCCCGCTCATTTGCGTTTTTTCGAAGGTTTATTCACCGCCTTGTAAGCTTCTGCGCATTAATCCACCCTTGGACAAGGTCAATTGGTTCTCAGTGCTCGGTGGCGAGGGGAAAACTAGTTTTCTGTGTAGAATTGTGTGCAGTATCGCTTCAGGATGCCGCGTGAACGGCTACGCCTCATCAGTCGACGGGGTGGGTCCAGGGGAGGCGCACGAGGAAGAGCTTCCCCTCAGTGATCCTCATCATCATTTGACTCCCCCTCTGAAGAAATCAGCTCCCATGGAGCTAGACGGGGCCGAGGCAGAGGAAGAGGGCGAGGACGGGCAGTTGCGTGCTTGCATAGTTCTCACCCCTCTACCCGCTTCCAGTTCCCATGCTACTTGGACAATGCTACTTATTATGTATCGGTGCGGATTGAGGTCCCTGCGGAGCCACGACCACCTTCTCCTGTGCAGTGTCCAACGCTGCAGCCTGCGGAAGCTTCGGGTGCGGTGGCGGGACCAATGGCGGGACCAAGCGAGCCAGCAAAGAATGATGCCCCTTATACAGATTCGAGTGCGTCCAATCAGTATGGTTGCAGAGTGGTGGAGGAGCAACCATCCACCTCCGTGGATGCTTAAGCTCGTCGTTTGGCTGTTTTGGAGACTGCTTCTACAGTTTCAGGATGTATGCACGGTTGTCATAGTGCGCAATGTTTGTTATGGGACAGTCTTGTTCATTTTGGGTCGGTTCAAGTCGAAGTATGTATGTATTTACGTATGCTGGTATTTCAATGTCTGTAATTATCCCCTCGCCACGGCAAGGATAGGGAGTTTTCGGCATGTGTCTAGCAGTCTAGCTTTCCATGGGTTCCGGTATGTGTTCAATTGACAGTTTCATAGTCTTTCAGTCTCTCAGGTTTTTCAGTCATGGTCGGTGCTATTGTCCAGCTGTAACCATCTCAGCATGGCAGATGTAAACTTTTTGTACTCCTTTTTTGTATAATAATAGAAGTAGCATAAATTACACAAAAAAAAAGTCTGGAGGAAGGTCAAATATACCTAGCCTGTTATATCTGATCTTTTTTCAATCAACTCTGAATATTTTATAGCAAGATGAAATCGCATTCAAAAATAATTTTCTTGAAAAGTGGTACAAATATCCATGAATGCAATATTGTTGCTCAAGAACAAGATAATAAATAGATGTGCAACTAACCAGAGACGAATCTAGGTATAGATGCTAATAGTAATATCTCTCTATTCATCCTATCTTTTCATGATCTGATATGACTATATAAATATTGTTCTCTCCAGGTGATTATGATCCACTATTCATAGCCATTTTGATGGTCCCCATATGAATGTTGTATATTTTTGATGTGCTGTATATTTTGAAGAATAAATATAATATAAACATAAAGCTTTTTTTAGTGCTGAAAAAAAGAATGAATATAATATAAACATAAAGCTTTTTTTCGTGCTGAAAAAAATAAAAATAAAAATAAAATAAAAAAATAAAAATAAAAAAATAAAAAAAATAAAAAAAACCCGAAGATGAATGTAGGGACCGAATAGAATTGCAAGGCTCTGGCAGTTATTGACACTTTTCGCTTCACCATGAATAGAGGAGACAAGCTCTTATTGAATTTTTTGATTAACCCTGACCCAATTTGTTCATGTTTTCGTTTTCCCTAATCCATTTCCGGCTCTTTAAATTGGAGAAATCTCCATGTTCACACCTATCGGAATCATCACGTTGAATATGACAGTTAACAGGTCACCATGATCTCCTGTAATCCCGCACTTAGCCACTAAGCACAAGGTGTGATTGTGGTAGTTAATTAAATTAATAGATTCATACTTATGTCCCTATCAGTACTGCAAACATGCCAAGATGAACATGAAAGTAGTTTACATATATTGCTATATGTCTTTAAATTTTGACAGAACCAAGATAATCTTTGAGATCGAGTGTGAGGAATTGTCTGAGGGTTAAAAGTGGTCAAAATCCAGGCAAGAAAAAAATCATGTTTTTGATGGTGGAAATAGATTCAGTACCATAAAAAATATCCAGTGCACCCAAAATTTTGAAATTTGATAGTTGTAACTTGAATTTACAAAAATCCTAACTCATTTTATCAAAATATTGCCTAGCAAAAAAGCAATCTGGTTAGACTACAACAATTTTAATACACAATGCATGAAGAATTATGGGTCCACCCTGTTATAATTAATTTATTTGAAGTAGGTTCTAAAATGCTTGCCTACTATTATGGTACAGTTATGATTGTAAGAACAATGTAGTGGTACATGATTACACAATAAGAACTCAATCAATCATTTTTGAGATAAATAATTTTAAATAATAATAAAATTTAATATATAATGTTAAACTATGGAGTAGCTTAAAAAAAAATTTGGGTCAAAGCCAAAGTAATATCTAGTCAAAGGCAGAATTGAATGTGTAATACCATGCGAACATATCGGCACATTGACAGATAATTGGGCTACACTAACAATACCAATAAGGAATAACGAACAACGAAAGAATAACTAGGGTTGCAGGTTTCTGAGCGCCATAGAGGCGCGTAAAGGGGGAGCTCCACTCCCTCCTACAGGCAGCCAGTGGCCAACAGAGACAAGAAACCTTTAGAATCTGTCAGATGGCATTCTGGAGAACAGAATAAGAATCTGGAAGAGGACCAGGACTTAACCAAACCAAGAGAGGAAAACGACATGAAAGATAATGAAGAAGAAGACAAAAAACAGGGAGCAAAAAACACGACATAGAAGGGGCCTTGCAAACCCAAGGCTGAGATCACTCCCAAAGTAGTTTTAAATGATCCTGCCCTGCAAGCGCACAGGGATCACATGCGGACCTATGCTATCATTTGAAAATTCATGGGATTTGGCCCACTGAAAAGGCACTACAAGCATGGATTAAATACCATTGGAAACTGAAAAGAAGCATAGACTTACACCTTGGGTCAAAGGGTTTCTTTACTATGTTCTTCACAAATATTGAGGATAAAGACAGGGTGTTTGAAGGAGGACCCTACTTCTATGCAGCAGTGGGCCTCTACATGCGGCCGTGGATGATGAATTTTGTCCCGGAGAGAGAAACTTTCACTTCGGTCCTGGTCTGGGTAAGACTTTATTCCCTACCTCTTGATTACTCCAAACATAATCGTTAGCTTCCATAGGAAATAAACTAGGGCGTTTTATTAAAGCCTCTGAGGCCACCAGAAGGGGAAAATACACCTCCTTTGCAAGAATATGTGTCGAGATAGACCTATCAGGAGCCCTACTAGATGAGATCATCTTGGAAGTTTTTGATGAAGAATGGGTGCAAACAATAGATTATGAACATATTCCCTTTAGATGTCGCAGGTGCCATGACCATGGGCGCCTTTTTAGAGACTGCCCTCTCAGTAAAACAGAGAACAAAAGTAAAGCAACCACAATGAAAGACACTGAAAGCTTTCACAAAGTGGTACATAGAGGAAAAGGGGGAAAAAGGGGGCCAAAACAACAACAAACAGAAAAGAAACAGGCCAATCTGAACAGGTTCCAAGTTATCGAAGAAGAGGAAGGAATATCAAACGAAGATCAGGTAATGAAAGGAAGCTCAAGGGCAAAGGAGAAAAAAGATAGGGAAAAAGCACAAGATGCTACCAAACAGAAAGAAACTATGATGAATGATGAAGAACAGGAGATGGATCAAGATATGACTCAGAGTGAGATGGAAACTGATGATCAGGAACTGCAGGAGATTCTGGATAGAGAAAACCTAGATCTGGAACGATTCTTGAAACATGGAACCATGGGAGGGGTAGACTCATTACCTCAAGAAGATTTCAACAAAGTACAACAGCTATTCCTATTGAAAATTCAGGACAAAGGGATGGAAAAGCAAAACAAAAATGAAAGGTCAGGCAACGAAGGAGTGAAAACTATGAAAACCACACCAGGATTAGCTCCAAGATACCCAAGAAAGAAAAGAGGCAGGAAAAAGCAGAACAAACTACTGATGGAATGTGGAAAGCTAATGATTGATTCAGCTTATATGAGAGACCTATCTAGTTACTCCTTTACAAGTCTTTACTAATGAAGTTCACAACTTGGAATATTAGAGGTTTAGGTAATAAAAGGAAACAAAGATTACTTAGCGACAGAATGAAACAAGAAGCTCTGGATATGATCTTTATCCAAGAAACTAAATGTTCCATTCAAAAAATCAAAGAAATCCATAGTAAATGGCTCAATAGATTTGAGTTTCTAGAAGTTAAAGCAGATAATACAGCTGGGGGCATACTCACTCTTTGGAACCCCCAAAAGATTGGCATCATAGATGCTGAGGCATCTAGGAATTATTTATCAGTGGTTATACACCCTGTGAGAGACAACGAGACTTATTTGGTCACGAATGTCTATGGTCCACAAAGACTATATGATAAACTCAAATTTCTAGATTCTCTTGTAGAACTCAGAGATAGACACGCAGGAATTCCTTGGATAATGGGGGGGGGGGACTTCAACATGATCAAATCACTTTCGGAAAAAAAAGGGGGAACAAGAACTTTAAATAAAGATTCTACAACATTTCTAACTTTCATAGATAATCTGAAGCTAGTTGACACTGATATGAATAATGGCATCTTTACTTGGAACAACAAGTGAGGAGGGGAGGCACAAGTAGCCTCAAAACTAGACAGATTCATAATTTCGGAGGACCTTATGCTCACAGACAAGGAAATGACAGTGAGAATTCTCCCCTTTGGTGGATCAGACCATTGGCCTGTACAACTAGAGGTACAGGGCATAGGCACCCCCAGGAATAGGCCTTTCAGATTTGAGAATATTTTTCTTACTCACCCCAATTTCATCAGTAACATAGCAATATGGTGGAAATAGGATCTGCACATTCAGGGAAAAAGAATGTTTCTGCTTCACAAAAGACTAAAACACATCAAGCACAGACTTAAAGATTGGAACAAGAAGGAATTTGGAAATATTTCTGCAGCAAAAAAAGAGGTTGAAGATAAGATGCAAACACTCAATCAAACTCTTATTTCAGAGGGCTTTGACAGAGTCAGAGATGAACAAGTCACCAAACTTTATCAAGAATGGGAAAGCTTATGCAAACAAGAAGAAATCTATTGGAGACAAAAATCTAGAGTTCAATGGCTAAAAGAAGGGGAACGAAACACCAAATTTTTCCACAGATCCACCATGGCGAACAGATCTCATAATAGGATCTCTTTAATCAAGGATGAGAGAGGTCACCTGCGCAATTCCCATGAAACAATAGAATTTTTATTAGTCTAACACTTTCAAGGTATAGCAAAGGAGGCTACTGCAGACATAGAACACTTTATCAGGGACTTAACAAGGCATATACTCAGGCTAGTATTTAGAGAGGATAATTTCAATCTCAACAAGCCAATGACTAAAGAAGAGGTCAGTGAAGCAGTTAAGGAAATGCAAAATGGCAAGGCACCAGGCCTTGATGGTTCAATGTGGATTTCTTCAAAGCCTATTGGAACATTGTTAAACAAGATATTATGAATGTGGTGGAGGATTCCAGGATGAATAGAACCATTCTGAAGGCACTTAATACTTCCTTCATCTCCTTGAACCCCAAACAGGATAATGCCTAGACTCCAAACAGGTTTAGGCCCATAGGTTTGTGCAATGTGGTGTATAAAATTATATCCAAAGTTGTCGCCAATAGACTCAAACCCCTTCTCCCTACTCTTGTGTTAGTGGAGCAATCAGGATATGTGTAGGGTAGACAAATTCTCAATAATATCATTCAAACACATGAAGTGGTGCATTCTTTGTTAAGAAATAAGAAGGTTGGAATGATTATGCAACTGGATCTTGCCAAAGCTTATGATACGCTGAATTGGACCTATATTATGAAGGTCCTTCTTGCCTTTGGCTTTGATCATAATTGAGTAAGATGGGTTATGGCACTGGTCACTTCTTCTAGCTTTTCAATATTGGTCAATGGTTCTCCTTCCAAGACCTTTACTCCCTCAAGAGGTCTCACACAGGGAGACCCGCTCTCTCCCTTTCTCTTTATCCTCATGATGGAAGGACTTGGGAGATCTATCAAGCCTGTGAAGGAAAGGGGTTATATCAAGGGTATCCAACTTTCTGAAAATGGACAAGATTTGTCCCATCAACAATTTGTTGATGATACTATGATGTAGGGAGTCCCCACAGTAAAAGAAGCTCTTGCTTATAAGAAAATCTTACGGGATTTTGCAATGGCCATAGGTATGGAGGAAAATCTGTCTAAATCTAAGATTTTTTTCTTTAATACTAATATTTCTATTCAGAGAAACATCTCCAGAATTCTAGGCTTTCAAAGGAAGGTCCTTCCTTCCAAGTACTTGGGAGTTCCTCTTACTGATAAACCTCTGCAAAAAAACATATGGGATCCGATAATAAATAAGATGCAGGATAAAATCAGAAAATGGACTACCAGATCTTTAAACTTGGCAGGACGGTTGGTGCTTACAAAAGCTGTTTTGCAATCTATCCCCATTTTTATGCTTTCAACACTTCCAGCTCCAAAGGGGGTTTTACAACAATTGAGAACTATTCAAAGAGACACTCTTTGGGGTAATGGGGAGGAGAGAAAGAAATGGGCCTTGGTTTCCTAGGATAAGCTTTGCAAACTGAAATCCCATGGGGACCTTGGACTAGATGATCTAGATGTACTCGACAAGGTTTTAGGGGAAAAACTATGGTGGCGTTGGGTAAAGGATCCTAAGGCTCAGTGGGTTCGTGTATGGAAAGAAAAATATGCCAGCACTTGGAAAGAGAAATATCACATAAGGATAATGGGAATCATAAAAGGATCCAACATTTGGAATAAGGCCTAGGAGAATAGAGAATTAGTGCAGAAAAACAATTTATGGGAAATCAGAGAAGGGGACCTTGCTTTGTTCTGGGAGGATAGATGGCAACAAGAACCTACACTAGTGAGAGAGGACTTGTTGGACCTAAAGAAAGAAACAGGCACCAAAGGGCTTTTCAGGGTGAAAGATTTTTGGGAACACCCTGGACTAGAAGACAAATGGAGAACCTGGAAGAATATAGAATTTGGGGCTGACAACCCCTTGAAAGTAAAAACAGAGGCATTAATGCGAATTTTGGAACAAAGGAAGATTCTGGTTTCAGAGGGGCATGACCAACTCATATGGGGCAACAATAAAGAAGGTACCTTCAATATTAAGGAAGCAAAGAAGGTATTCCTTGAGCTGGATCCCTAAGTTCTGGACAACATTTGGCAGAACCTTTGGAAGCATCAAGGTTGGATGAAAATCAAACTCTTCATATGGTTGGTTCATCACAAGAAAATTCTGACTTGGGAAAATATTACGAAGAGGGGTGTTCTAGGACCTTCTAGATACCAGCTCTGTGAAGCCCAAGAGGAAACAATGGATCACCTTCTCAATGAATGCACCTTTACCTCTAGGTTGTGGGACTATTTTGCTACAATTTTCCAACAGACAGATAGGGACAAAGAAAGCATTATCAACACCCTAAATAACTGAAGACGAAACTTTTCTGAGTATGAGGTTCTTTGCTTGGCTTGGGTTTTAAGTCCAGGCTTCATAATTTGGAATGTTTGGAAAGAAAGGAATAATAGAATCTTCAAAAATATTCACAGCAACACCCAACACATTTTCGAGAAGATTTTAAGATAGCTCAAGGAGACGGTCGACACCCTTGTGCGCAACTCCCCCAAAAATCCACCTTCAGAAAAGGAGAAGCAAATACTTTGTCAACTAAATATGCAGGGACTTATACCACAGGGAATGGATAGGAAGGTTATGAATCTGCCCAATAAACCAGATTATTAGCATCCTCCCCCTCAGGGTTTTCTGAAATTCAACATAGATGGGGCCTCTAAAGGCAACCCAGGTCTCGCTGGTTTCAGAGGAGTGTTACGAGATGATAGTGGTTGCATTCTTTTCATTTTCCGCTGCCATTTGGGAAGAGCTAAAAACAATATGTCTGAATTAATGGCGCTTGAATAGTATCTAGATTTCCTAAAGCAAGACAATATCCAGAACATTATTATTGAAGCTAATTCTGATCTGATCATTAACTCGGTTAAAATAATTTGTTGTAGCACAAAGCCAGAAAAAGTCTCAAGCCATTGGAGGCTGATACAGGTCTTTCAAAGGATTCAATTTCACCTCCTAGACTTACGCACAGTGAGTTTCACTCATGTGCGAAGGACGGCCAATAAACTGACAAACATTCTGGCCAATCAAGGAGTGGCTTGCACTAAAAACAGAGTCAAGCTGATCTGGCGAGATATGCCATAGAACAGATTAAGGGAGCAATTTTTTAGTTAGGCTGAAGAGGACTACAGTGTGTATCGTAACAGGTCACCATAGAAATAGATCGGGTTGACCTTTTTGCAGAGTAATGAGACAAGCAAGGAAGTTTTGGGTATGCAGGTCTATGTTTGACATCAGTGTACACAAAGTTTCAGTGGATGGGTGGGAATCAAGGTGCCTCTTCTTCTTTGGGCCAGACGTTCGAATACAGTCTTTTACGGTAATAGCTATTCCTCGCTTTCTTGGCCGGTGGTAGCTTTACCGCCCTCGAAATGGTTTCTGATGTATCACACCACTTTTAGGCTAGAAGCAGTTTTTCTTCTTCGGAGGCGATTCCACTCACCTTCCAACATGTGGCTCAGGGTGGGGAGGCAATACAGCCCTCATCGCGTGATAGGCTTCGGTAAGGTTGGGCCATGCGATATGTTTTATGACCATTGGATCTTTTGTGGTCATTCTACGGCCAGGATTAATCAGGCTTGTTGGTGGGTCCAAAACTAAGGTTAACCTTCACGCTGCTAGCACAGTCTTTCTGGTTTAGCGCGCATCTGGCGGATTTCGGGAGGTGAACTAGCATGATAGTTATGTAAAAAATGGACACGATAGATTTATCACTTTTGGTTTTCTGTGCTCATCGGGTCCGATTAGCTTGTTAAACGGTGTGCTTCTTAGCCACCCGAAATGTCTCTCTTCCGTTGGATCCTGGGCTCAAGATCTGACGGTTAGTTGTATATTAAGCGTTTGTACAATATTTCTTTTCCCGATTGAATAGAAGGTTCCGCTCTTGCCTCAGCTAAAAAAAGAATGTGTAATACCATGCCATGCCATGTCTGCGGTAGGTATAATAAAATACTTCAATTTTAGTCTTGATTTTACATCAAATTTTTATAGAGAGATGAAGTAATTGAAGTAAACATCTATAAGTGAGATTTGCAATTTCTTCAATGCTTAATATAAAATTTACATGCAACATTTTAAAAAATATTAATAATAAAATTAATTCAATATATTTATATCTCATTTATATATGTTTCTACTTGGCAATATAAAAGGAACACATATTTAAAAACATAATAATAATAAAAAAACATTTCAATTTCAACTATGTATTTATTATATAAAGCAAATGAAAACAAAAAAAAATCATATAGATAAAACAGTTTTTAGTGTGTTCAAAATAAAAGAGATGTTTAATTAATATTCAACATGGAGCAAAATATTTCAATGTCAACTATCGATATATTATATAAAACAAATGAAACAAAAAAATTACTATAGTACATAACAATTATACACATTTTAATTTTTTTTCAAATTTTAACTGTTTTTCAATTTATTAAATAATTAGTAGCACAGCTTAAAACAACATATTAGAACATGAAAGCATGACATGGGAATCAACAAATAAGAATCATGATCATCAAATACATATCACACATGTATTGAAACCCTCAAGTTGAGAAAAACCATCATGCTTTATTTCTTTCTTCTCTTATTATCAATCAATCTATTTTACTTTCAAATACTAGCCTCAATGATCTAGGAGCCACCAATCTTCTATATACATTCTATTGGCCTCTACCAACAAGGAGCCAACACCCTTACAACAATTTGTAGGCGACTATGAGCTAGGAAGCCCCAACTCCTCATCTTGGAAAGCTACCACTTGTTGGAGGCACAACCCTCCTCAATAGTTATGGGCCACTCTTTCATTCAATTTCATATTGGACCCATATGCAATTTGCTCAATAACAACAAGTCACAAAACCACACTATTTCCCAACACAATCATATATCTTTATCAAACCCTGCTGATAGCAAACTTTCTCAACCATATCAATAATAATCTCACCATACTATAAACAATAGCATATATACCAAAAAAAACCCCTAACCTTATACACATCAACATCTCATATACATCTTTGGAATATCAACCATAGGAAGCAATACATTTACTCCCACAAGCAACACACACTCTCTCTCTGTGAACCCTCAAACAACACATCACATGGCATCAACACAAAGTACAAGGAAAACATACATAACAACAAAGACTCTATTCTACGTAGTATTCTGATCGGTTCCTCAACTCTACCATGAACATCCTAGAAAATTCATTGGCACACACACAACCTTTGGTCTGATCATTCCACTTATGCTCGTTTATAACACTATGTCCATATGCACAATTTTTCTCACAATCCAATACATGATGAATTCATCAAGTTCCAAATCACTCCTCATTTTTCCAATTGCACTCTGCTGCATATCTCTTAAACCATTGATCTCAACCATTACACACCAGTTCGACATCATGCACATAGGTATCTCCAGTCAGCTTCACCACATACACATAATAGCTATGCGTAAAGGAATACTTTGCCTCATCAACCAACATTATAATTCTCAATGTAGGAAATTCTAACCTCTTCCATTCACACTCCTTTGATCATCAAGTTCATGCACAGGTAGGGTGGTCTATCTTCATGGGATACACACCATTCAACCTAATCGAATATATCCAAAAATACATTGCCAATGCGCACTCTCACCATCTAATCTATGCTCAATTCAAGACTTGGTATTTTTAAAAAAATTTCTCAAACACAACACCAATAATAGACCATGTCAGTGTGCTCACTAATCCAAGCACATTTACTCCTTTACTTTTTCAACAATGCATAGGAATCACCACTAACAACACAACCGAGTTACAAAAACATTCACACCTTTGGAGATCAAATCAATCCACAACAATAATGACTAGATCCTCATCATCAATAACATTCACATTACTATCAATGACCAATTCATAGTGAACATTATAGACCTTGCCATCTCCTTCGATCACATCCTTTAACATGGAAAATTCAAGAGAGTTGGTTGCATCTTGGTGCTATAAATGGTTTTCCTTATGGGTTGACCAAGAAGTGAACAATGAAAGTATGATAGTATTGTGTATGAAAACATTTTGGTTTCTTACATTGTTATATAAGTTTATCTATGCTTAGCTTTGCTTAAGTGTTGTAAGAATGTCTTTACACACCAACTCTCTCTTTAAATATGAACTCTTTGATCTACTTAATCCATTAATTTTCCAACAGGATATGAGATCTACTCGTTTGAGATTTATCATGTTGTGTACAAGTCTTGCGGATCTTGTTCATTATATGTGCTCCTAAAAAATCATCTATATAATAGATTGATTGAGGGTTTCAACTTGTGAATTGAATATGGGATTAAGATTCAAGGAGACATGTTGAATTGAGATCAATCAACCTTTTGAACTAAACTTGAGAACATAAGGTAGTTAACTATAATTTTGTTTGCTAGTGCTTCTCAAGCCTTGTATGCTCATACTTCTAAGAGTGAATGGATAGTGGACTCTAGTTGCACCCATCATATGGGTAAAGATGCTTCTCCATTTTCTTCATATAACAAGGGTGTAAAAAAAATAAAAATTAGTAGATGATTATGCACTTAATATTGTTGGTTGTGGAAAATTTGAATGTTAGAGTGGTGATAGCATTTATGTGTATCATGTAGCTAGCTTGAAATCCAATTTTTTATATGTATCCCAATTAACTCAAATAGGAAATACAATGGTGTTTTAGACATATCAATTCATTTTGAAGGATGTAGACAACAATTTTTTTGTTGCTACTAAAGGTTTTCTTGATGACAAGGAAAAACTATATAACTTATATAACCTTCCCAAGAAATATCCAAGACTAACTACACTCATATATCACATCAATTACTAGAGTAGACTTAGGCATGAACATATCAAACATTTGAATTTTGGGAGTTTTAAACTGATGATGAAATATGACATGTTTACTAAAATACCTAAAGTTGTTCCCCTTGATGGAATATGGAAAGGATATAGTTGGGAAAGAATCATAATACTTCTTTTGAAATAGGGAAATATTGGAGATCAAATACTTAACTGGATATTTACCATAATGACCTATGTTCCTGTTGATGCCCTGAAAATCGTTGGATCAACATTGGGGGATAACCACCCGGTCCGGACCTTAATACAGCTCCTTTTCCGTTTGGGATGGTGGCTCCAACTGGATATAATGGGACCAGTTTCCCAATAATGAATAAAAGGCGTGGATGAGCGATTGATTATCTAATCTAATGATAGGCGAATAACTTAATCTATCAGCAAAAATAAAAGAACTAATACTAATCCCAGGAACAATTATTCTTTAGAAATGTAGCGTTTGATGATCTTTGTCTATTGACAGGCATATAGATGACTCTATCAAATAAACATAGATATTCATTCAAAGATTACTTTATTTAAATAGTTAAACAAAGTGATTAACACAATATTGTTACACTTATCATTTATATCATCGATACATACATGATTAGAAGAAAAGCACAATGTAAATCATCCAATAGTGGAATGAATAAAGAATGCTGTTAAAACACATATATATATCTGATAATAGCAAGAGTGATCAAATGACAATTCATATAAAAAGAATGAGTTCAGACATAGATAATAGTACCATATGAGCTGCTTATCACTCCCAATATCAATCGTTATTTGAAATTCTTCTTCCAATGCAAAAATACTTTCAAACAAAGACAGTAGTGCACATTCGCATAAAAGCTTCTTTGTCAAAATCAGAATGATTGGTCTAGTTTTATAAAAGAATATCCGTGAAGTACAATAGTGCAACTTCCAGGTTTAATTCATATACAAAACTTTACGACCCTTTCTAAATACATGAAAGGGTCTATAAATACTAAACTAAGCTAAATATCTATGAAACTGAAATCCTACTTAATTGGTATCATTTGATGTTAAATATCTCCTTCACAGCGATCTGGCAGTCGGCGGCATGAATCATTATTTAGGCTGTTTGCCTTTAAACCTAAGCTGACTTATCGCAAGCATTGGCTCCACTTCGGGTGGTCTGTTGAGGCGAGAATTGAGTTGGGCGGCATAGGTGGCATCCTGAATATTGGGAATGATATACCCGATTGCATCTGTAAGGCATTTGAGAGCAGCTCTCTGGCTGTGCGGTTTGACTAAAAAGAACCAATAGGCGTCCCATGTCAAACTATTAATTCCTGCGATTAATCTTCCATTTTTATCTAGTTTTCGATAACATGACTGCTCCAATGTTTTAGCTGCTGTCAATTTACCTGGAGTACATTGAGAGATCATGTTAGACAAGTAAAGAGTATTATTAACCAATTCAACCAAATTACTAGTGGTTGATTTGCATCTTGAAATTTCTATTTCTACCTTCATTAACTGAGACTGCCATTCTGTAAATAATATCTCTTTATGCGATTCTAAAATCCTTGGTAAATTAGCCGCCTGTCCCTGATCGGTATCTTGCCATTCAAGAAAATTGGTTAATGTTTCTTCGGCTTGATCCAAGTCTGTTCTAGCTTTTTCCGATTTCTAACTTATTGATGTCGTTAAATCGCATAATGGTTCCGCCTGGGCGATTTGTCGACATAAAAGCTTTATCTGATTTATCAATCCCTTGTTTATTTGTAATGCCTCTACTTTGAATTCATCTATCTGTGGAAGTTTCTTTGTTTTCTTTAGTTGGGTTGATAACTGAGCAATCTACTCATCTTTTGACTTCAGCATTTGTTCATTCGATGCTTTTAGTTGCACCAATGCCTCAGATAACTCTTTCTGTTTTTGAACTGCGCTATCATCAATCCTCCATTTCTCTTCCTGCAATTGTTTAGTCAATTGGTTATTTATTTGTTGTTGTACTACCAATTGTTGTTCTGCCTGCTCCGCCTTTTGATGTGCTTCTGATAGTTGCGCTTGTAGTGAAAAGATCTCTTGGTCTTTTGTCTTCAATAAACTGCTCACCTCTGTTTCCTTTTCTATTTTCGCCGCCGAATAGGCTCTAGCATATTGTGATATTTTTGTTAAATCATCAGAGGGGTCAAATTCCTCTTTCCAAAGCACATTGCCCGTCACTGTTTGTTCTGGGAATAAGGAAGGTTGATCAGTCCTTCTCCTCTTCCGCTTTCATTTCACTACAGCTTTATGTCTTGGGCTATAGAAGACATCTAAGGGAGGAATTTCTTCTATCTGCAAAATAACCTGATCGGAAGGATCCTTTGGGATTATTTCTACTTCTTTTGAACTGGGTAGGACGTTGGTTTCACCTGAAACCTGTTTTGAAGTTGCCTCCTGTGTATTAACCTCTTTTGATGTCTCGTCATCTTTAGAGCACTCAAGATTACCGATAATTGAATTGAATTGCTGCCATTCCTGGAGCAATTTCGAGTCAATTTGAGTATTTTCATTCACATTTATGCTGCTCCGTTCCTGCTCTTTCGCCTGGGTCTCCTCTTGTCTTTTCTCATGCACTTCTTCCTGTTTCTTTGATGTAACAGGAGCTTCCTTAATAAGTCACTGCTCAGGCTCGCTTCATTCTGTTGTTGGGGTTGTCGCTAACAGATCTAGAGGCAGAGTTTGCAACCTCTGTTCTCTAAGTTTCTTGAACTCAACTAATCCTTCATCTTTGTATTTGATTATAGCCAACGATTTAACTTGGTACATTGACTCGGCAGATGAGAACAAGTCTTCAAACTTATCTTCTTTATGTTCAAACTTGGTCAATTTGGCCTGTTCAAGTGCATTATAGGCGACTTTGCGTGGATCAAATCGCCTACTAGGGAGAGTTGCCAAAGTTAATGACTTTATTTTTTCAGATTCCTTCTCTGCATGTTTGAAATGATGTAGAGTGTAGATACCACATCTCAGGGGAAAAGAGGGCCAGACCTACTTCTTATTCTTCTTTAGAGTTTTTGTAACTCCATCGGAGATAATCTGATAGGCTATCTCCCTGGCCAGCAGTTTATCAGGTATGTACAAAGGAAGAACGTGAGGTTTGGGTTGACTGCCGAAAATTCTGATATAAGTAAACTTTTCCTGCCCGCACCAACTTCCTATTGATGTTAAATCAATCCCTGCTTGGTAGGAAATCTTAGGGGCATGCTTATTAAAGATAGAATGATGAATGGGCAACATAATGCCGTTGCAGATTTGGTATAAATGGTGCTTGTAGTAAGTTTTCCACAACTTCTGATGGTATATGTGAATGGGCGTGGGGTCTTGCGAAGTCCACCTCCATCCGAGAATAGGAAATTCAAATTTAAAACACAGGATGTCTAGCATATAAGCGCTATAGTAGAATGGGGGAATAAGCCTTTCAACGATGCGAGATTTGGTTCTAAAATCAAGAACTGCGGTTGCTAGCTTATCGGACAGTATAGTTGCCCAATCCATTATTTCACCATTACATGCCGCTTCCATCAAGGGAACCATTTCTATAGTAAAATTAGCAGAATCATGTAACCCCCACAACCTACACATCATTATCCCAGCATAGCAATAAGGAGAGCATAGAGAATCAACCGAGTACTTACCGGAAGATTCATGCTTGTTTTTTGCCGGATTTTGCCTCCATTCCCGAATGGGTTCAGATTCAGTCTCATTCTCATCTCGGAATTTCTCCAGAAATGTCGTGTTGTACTTCTTCTCTGGCACAGGAAAATGATACATTTGCCTCAAATCATCAGCTTGAAATGAACCGAAGATTCTCCCATCTCTGGTGCTGAAGGTTTTGTCTGTGATTGGGATTTCCTGAATTGCCCATCTCACTACATCCGTATATGGGAGAATTTGTTCCCGAGCTGTTATCCGATGAAGGAAAGAGTTGGCTAAGTCCTTTAGAGTAGCATCATATTTTCAAGTGCTATCTGCTGAGGTTTGTACTACTGTCATCTCTGGTTCTTCGTCTTCAATCAAATTATAGGTACCTTGCCAAGTAGTTTTGCCGAGTCCTAGACATGTAGTATCTGATATCAATCCTTTCTTTTTAGTTCCTGGATCAGGGATGAGTTGTCCTGTGGCCAGCGAAGCGAAAGCGATTGCAGTCTTAGACTTCTTCCCCACTCTGCTTGAATTCGTTACTTCATAAGAGTTCTACACATGAGTGAAAATGAACGTAATACAGAAAATTGATAGCGCAAACCGAATATGAGCGAGATATATATCGATCAATGCATGATGAATGATTAACTTAAGGTGGCCACGGATACAATCTGTGAGAAGATTTCTAGGCTTACTGTTTCATTAAATGGTCGTTAAGACTTGTCAATCCTTTAAATGCCCATCATTTCAATTATTGGCCGAATGACTTGTTTAAGCGTGCCTTGGATGTTTTGGCGGTTGAGCGCAGATGAATGGCTATTCGGAAGATAAGGCTTTTAATACGAATTAATCGTAATAACTCTTCTTTAAGATTTTTTGAAATTCGCGTTTTTGGCCTTATCGCAATCGAGCGTCAGGGAAATCTTAAATTGTTACATTGGTTGCATTTGGAATCCCCGATCGCCGATAGCGATATCGCATCGCGTCGAGAGTATTAACTGGGCACTTTAAAAGCATGCATGGTAAATCGCCGATCACCGATAGCGATATCGCATCGCATCGGAGCGAAAAGGAATTTTATTGTGCCAACTTATTATCGCCGATATCCGATAGCCTATTGCGAGTTGTCGCGTCGGAGAAAACCAATGGGTCTTTAAGTTATGCCTCCTTTGTCATTGCGATATGCGATCTTGCGATCGCTTTATCGCAATGATAAAAGATTAA